>VZSC01011390.1:124481-172605 GCA_013398225.1 Steatornis caripensis
GGGAAGGAGCGGGGGCGGGGGGGGGGAGCAAGAAGGGGGGAGGGGGGGGCTGGCGCGCGCATGCGCACCGCCGCCCGCCGGACCCTAACGGCCACCAACCGCCGCGCTCCCCTCAGCGCCGGGCGCGCGGCTGGCGGGGCGGACTTACCGAGGCGCAGGGGCTGGAGGTGGCGCTGGGGGTAGGCGAGCGCTGCACCGTGACCAGAGCCATCGAGGCGCGACGGGGCTCCCCGTCCGGCCGGCGGGGGCCTTACTCCATGGCGAGTGCCGGCGGCGGGACGGCGGGGAGGGGAGCGGAGGTGGCGCGGCGCCGGCCGCAGGGGGCAGCAGCTCCACGCGCGCCAACGGCCTCTCGCCGACTGAGGCGCGCTGGGGCTGGGCCGGCCGGGCACAATAAGGCGCCAGGGCGCATGCGCCACCTGTCAGCGCGGCACCGCCCCCGGGCCGCGGCGGCTGGTTAACCCCTGCCGCGCCGGCGGGCTGCCCTCGTCAGCGCGGCTGGCAGCGCCCTCGGCTCCCGGGCCTGGCGCGGGAAGGGGTCTCCTCGTGCCCTGTCCGGCCTCTCAGCCCGAGAGATGGATGTTAGTAATGTGTGCCGGCTTGGCCGCGGCCACCTGGAACGTGCCTCCCGCAGGGCGCCCCGGTACGTCAAAAGGACGGGTTTTCTGGAATCCCATGCTCTGGGAGCTGTATCAATGCGTATGGCACTGCACTCGGTGAAAGCTGGCCTTAGGGCTCACATACTGTGGCTTTGGGGAGAAATAGTAACTCCTTCTGCAATGAAAACAGCATATAACACCTATTTGGACATCAACGCGCAAGCCCAAACACCAAAAAACTGGTCTGATAAGTATACGTGACGTTTTAAGTGCTCAGGCATGCCCAGAATCCAATGCTGCTTGGCAGTTTGGGTTCTGAGACAAAGGGCCAAATGCTGTTGAGCTTCAGCTGGTTTGCTGTTTCAGCCCCTGGTGCTACCGAGTTGGTGGGACTGTTGGCAAGGGGGTCACGGGGATGGAGAAATGTCTTGGGCATCCGATGACAACACCACGTACAATAAACAGGAGCAAGTCTAAATATTAAACAGAGCAAACTCTTCTTTGTCGAGAGTGTGTGTTAACCCATCGATGACTTTGAAGCACTTGGTCCTTCTTGCTTTCATCTGCTCTTCAGACTGACGGGACTGTATGAGGCGATTTTCCCTGTAAATCTGAGCACCAGCGAAGCCACATGGTAGCTCTTTAGGTTATTTCCCAGTGCCCTGCAGTCAAAATAGTTAGCAGGGCGGCTCTGGCTGGACTACAGTGTGATGAGGAAGTCAGGCTCTCTAAGGAGGCATTTTGCCTCCTTGTGGACAAGAGAGGATGAAGGACAGGCTCCCTAAACTGGACTAAAGCTGAGCTTACAGTGAACTGCACAGCAAGCCACGAGTTTGAGCATGAAAGAGCCCAAAGAGCTCCCAGTGGGATCTGAGCGCACGGGGAGAATAACCAAAACCCGTAGGTAAACAAAGAGGCATTGCCCTGCCTTTTAGAGCCATCGAGCTGTTATATTGAAACACAGTACTTACGGAAAGTGTGCTAGCAGTGCACTCTGATTTATGGCATAGAAGTCAAGAAAATGCCTTCCAGACCCGTCTTAAATTAGTATCCCCCAAGTTCTGAATATTCCACAGCTTCCCAATAAAACAGCATCTTTTTCTAAGCAACGTCTTGTCCAGTCCCTNAGCAGTGCACTCTGATTTATGGCATAGAAGTCAAGAAAATGCCTTCCAGACCCCTCTTAAATTAGTATCCCCCAAGTTCTGAATATTCCACAGCTTCCCAATAAAACAGCATCTTTTTCTAAGCAACGTCTTGTCCAGTCCCTCCCTCCCATTTATTTATTAAATGCTTTGTCTTTTCTGTGGGCAAATCTGCAATACAGATGTGGTTTTGGTGTATCTGTACAATAGATACAGATTGGCAAAGACTATTCCAAATACAAATATCTTTGGCCATTATAGATAAAGCAAGCTGCAAGTGTTGGGAGAAAAAGGACTGCTCCGTGCTCCTGAGTTGCACGTACCAGATTTTTTCACACTTTGAAATGTGACACGGCTAGACCGGTAAGGCTGTTGGGTATGGCTACTGAAAAAAACTCTATCTGTAGTTTCAACAGAACTCCTTTCCTAACAATGTTTGCTACTTGTTCCAGCTACGTAACTAAACTGCATAAAGTATGTTTTTCAGATCATATTAGTCACCTTTTTATTTAGTCCATAGGAAAGAACAAAAGTAAAATGTTAACTAAAAATGTCAGGGATCAACGATACAATGGGAACCTTTCTGCTTGCAAAAATATTAAAGGTGATTTAGGTTTGCTGCTATATTCATTGTAGATGCTTCTTGCTATATTTTACTCAAATATGGTGTCTGCTCTCCTAACTACATCTTTCTGTGAAACTGAAAAAGTGATTTGTCTCCTGGCAAAGCATTTCTTTCGGGTAAAAATGATCTTGCATCATTTAGTAGTCCCTTGGAGAAGGTTTTGTGGACGTAAGAAGTATGGACTCAAGTGCTTGTCTACATATTGGTTATACAAACGTTGTGAAGCTTAGCAGAAAGAGAGGTTCTTTGTGGTTACCAACCACCGTGTCAAGGTGGGAGCCAGATACGAGGCCATGCTGCCGCTGTAAAGTTTTTGCCCTGATTTTCAGTGGAGGCAGGAGCCACATCTGAGGATGGGAAAGTTTGTTCTTCTCTGGCATATGACAGGAATCTTAATGCTATTCACCTTTCTCTAAAGTGTAATATCCAGGTTATTGTTTTGTTTCACACAAAGGGATCCCTACAAATAGTAGGGCTGCTTCAAGGCAGGTAGCTTCTCTTCAGATACATCTGCATTCACGCAGAGGATAGGTGGAAGAGTACAAGTTCCCAGAGTATTCTAGCAGTGTCCTCACCTGGGACTGGTGTTTCATTCTGAATTTTGAGCAACATGCAGGCATTACTATCAAGAAATGATTATTTAAACCAGCCTCCAAAATAGACTGTTGTGTAGTTTTCATATATCCAGTAGCTCTTGCAGGTATTTGAACAGCAATTGCTTTTAAAAAGCATTTACCACAAGTAAATAATGGAGGTGCTATCTACAGTTAGCCAAAGATCCAACATATCAGTGGTTAATTACATTAATCACAGATTGCAATGGTTCTCCGAGCCATTAGAAAGGTATAATTTGCACATGCGGTGTTTTTTAGAAGCAGAATTTAAATGTGGAGGGGGAAGCTATAAGGCAGATGTATTCTGACTGAAAAGAGCAATTAGAGGGCAGCCTGTGGTCACAGCACCATGGTTGGCACAAGAAGGAGACTGGAAGCCTGTGGCCTTATTCCTCCCGTGCTGAAAGCAGTGTGGTCAGCACCTGCAGCGTTAGCCCAATATATCATTTAAAGGATGTGAAGCTATACATGAGCTGGTTTTGTATGCATTTCCAAAACTGACTATTTTCTTTCTTTAATACGCTACAAACATTCCTCTGGCTAACACAACTTATTATTACTACCATGTCAGGGCTTTTATTGCATAATCTTGGCATCAGCTGCAAAAGGCAACAGAGCGCTCCCAAAATGTATCTTACACAGAAAAACAAAAAAAGATGGAAGAGGCAATTCCAGCAAAACATCTGTGATGACATATTCCGCCCATTATTTTGTCAACAGTGCAAGTATTTGATGGCATAATAAAAGGATACACTTTGCTTTGCAAAAACATTAAGGGATAACAGCCAAGTTAAATAGGGTGCGATTAAAGGTTTGCTTAACCCACGAGATTCCACTTCCAGAAAAATATAAATAGAGCTGTTTTTATCGCTCCTTCCACGTTCTATTTGTATGCTCTTATTTGGGGGTTAAAAAAAATCACTTCAAGAAAAGGGAGAGTATTTTTTAAATTTATATTTCATACCAAAAAAAGAGAAAGTTAATCATAATAGCAACGGAATTCTGAATTGCCAAGGGGAAAAATCAAGCCTACCTGGGAAAAGAGATAACAAGAGTTACTCATGTGCAAACTGCTTTGAGGAAAAAAGAGCATAATCCAGTTTAAAGCTTCATTTTAGATTATTCCTGTGCACTAATTTTCTGCTTCATTTTATTGACATAACTGATGCTGTGTTTCAACACATCTCGGAAATACTCTGCAATGGGCATATTTCCTTCTGATACATGTTTTTGCAATTAAATAGCAAAGCAATGATAATTTATTACAGCGTATTTTTCACATGAAAGTTGACTTGTAGATTTTTGTGGGAGTTTTTGTGCGATGTTTCCTCTCTGTAAGCAAATACCGAATTCTAAAATCAAGTCAGTGTTGTAGTGTCTGTGGCATATGACTATACTGGTAAGCTTGGCATTCCAGTGGTATTTGAGAGTGTCCGGAAGAAACATTATTTCAAAGAGACACCTAGCACAGATGCCAAAGGCATCTGTAGAAGTTACAACCATACAATTTTTTATGAAATATGTACAGGAGTACATAGAGGAAAATAAATGTTGCTGGGCACAAACACCAGGAATGTCTATAGCATCCTCCTTTCCAGGAAAGAAAGTATAAAAATAAAAAAAAAAAGGAGGCTTTTGACTGTCCACCAAAGTACAATTGTTCTTGACATTTCTGAGCAAATTTCCTCCTTGTAAAATACCTGTACATAGCATGCACACTTCCTAACTTCTATGGCAGGTCTTAGGAGCGAAATTAAACCTTTTTTTAAGGGCAGCATGAATGTTGTCCTGGGTTTATGTTGGGAGTCTGAGTGCATGTCACTTAAGAGTATTTCCAATTCCAGAGTTTTACAAATTAATTCTTATTTACCTTGGTACTGTAATAAATAGCAAGCGACTTGATGAAGATGACGGAGAATGATATTTTTGAGTCCGCAGTTAAAACTCCAGAGTTCCTGAACTAGACAACAAATGTGACTCTGACAGTAACTGTATCAGATTTTGGACCAGTTCTGTTCTTTATATTAAACCTCCCCTATTTCAACTCTTGCAAGAAGCTCAGCTGTCCCATAAAATGGAGACTAATACTCTGCTGGAGGGTAGGGTACCATGCAGCTATTCCAATGACAAATACAGTAGAGAAAGACTCAATTCAGCTTTCCTGCAGGTAGACAATCCAAAGACCATGCCTCTTCTAGTGCGAAACACAAAGAAAGAAACAGCATCAGATAAACCTTGTTTCCTGGCAGAAACTGCCATAAATTTCTCGGTTGGAAATCCTGCCTAACACCACGGCAATCACTGAGCAGACACCTGATTTACGTTATTATAAATGACTGCAGAATGGCTGTCACAGAAGTGTTTGTCTTTTCCTTTCTCCTTTCCCTGTGTTGCATATTATTCTTCAAGAATATAGGAGGAATTATTAAAGGTGAAAATGTTTAAATTGAGTTTGTAATTAATTTCTTTTTATCTCTCAGATTCTCACATCTGGTTAATACAGTCCTCAGTTCAGCTTGTAACAGACTCGCAACAGTTCTGGACTTTGTGAACCTTGAATCTGAAGGTAAACCTCCTGTCACCGGGCACCTGTGGATTCTCTCTATGACTATTTGTGCCCTTAATGTTGTCTGTTGCTATTCATAGTCTTTTTTATTGTATTTTATTTTCAGTCATGTGATGCAATCATCTAAGTTGAGTACAGAAGAGTCTGCTGGGCGGCCAAAGCCAAAAGACAACCTACAGCCATTGTGAGTCATGGAAGAGACATAGCAACCTTTGGGATTATTGCTTAGCAACCGCAAACACACAGAGGAGTAAAACTCACAGCCTGGCTCCACAGCAGGTCTGAGAAATCCCTAATTCACTATAAGATTTTTAATGGTTGAGAACAGATGGGCATATATTAAATTCCCGTTCATTTGCAAAGCCACTTTGAAAGCAGGAGGCATAAGATCTATTTTGATACCTGCTCCAAAGGTAAGAAAAACAGTTCTTCAAAGCTTCAGAGAGCAAACGAGAAAGTCTTTTTAAAGTTTTAATTGTATTGAAAAGAAGACCATTTATGACAAGGGTATTGGGCTCTTTGTGATTGGTGAGATAAACATGCTCTGTGAAGCACGTTAGGGAATGGCAAAACTATTTCTGAGCGATCGAGCATCAAAGAGATTGGACTCTGTTTTTGAAGAGACTTTTGTAACTCAAACACCTCCAAAATATTTACCTAGACAAACTTTAGCCTTTTCTGGCCCTATCCCACCCATCAAAATCCCCTAACAGAATAAGAATGAAACCATACAAATCTTATTTATGAGCAGATTTGGGTTTTGTACGGAAAACTGAGAGATAATCTTTTTGTACCTGCAGGGATTCCAGCAAGAATATTTCTCTCACAGAAAAAGAGCCCGGAAAGTGGCATCCTACTAAATAATGAAAAGCTTTTCTTGCCTTCAGCTTGAACAAAGGCTTACAGGAAACTTTATATCACATTTCAAATTTCCTGGGTGTTTCTAAAGCTTGTCTCTCTGCGCCATGCTTACTATTATTTGGACAATCAAGCCTCCCCTTGGGAATGCCATGGGCCATGAGAGCTCTATATATTATGGACCAAATTCTGAACTAATGTAAGTCAGCACTGAAGTTTATGAGGCAATGCTGTTTTATACAAACTGGAGGTGTGTCCCTATTAATCCTCAACAAATTTCAAGTTTCACAGCCTGATTCTAGCACTCCTTTGTTGTTTACTTTAACAGTTATGTGCCGTTTGTGTGTTCTTCCATACCCTAATAGTCTTTATCTGTCCTGCGTTAAAGCGGTGTGCCCATAGTTCTTTATGCTCTGCTTCCATTCTTGGAGTTAGGCGAATGCCGTGGAATTGAGATAGAACAGTCACGCTTACTTGTTTTTTGTTTTGTTTTGTTTTGTTCCGAGACATGGAGATACTTTATAAACATTTACTAACCCTCAAAATCATCCTAACAAATGGTTGAGAGCAGTGTAGAAAATATATTCATCATCATTCAGAATCAGCCACCTCATAAGGCAGAGTGCAGTTGTCACTTTAACGTTGCACAGAAACTGCAGAACGTTTTCATAAAGGATGTTAAAAAATAACATAAGTATTTGAAACTGCAAGAACAGTTTATTTTGGCACAACAAAACCAGCTGATTTGGAATGTGACCAGAACATTTGGTTAACACCCTGCTTTGAACCAGAAGGAGTCTGGCTTTACAGCTTATTGAAAGAAACTCACCTAAGCAAGGAACAGTTTGATAGGGTTGACAGGTTTCCCTTTCTGCCATTATAAATCTGGACTCCTTTACAGCTCATGTCCTTCGGTGGCAACGCCAGCTACCATCCTAAAACCTTCTGTGTGGGTCAGGCAGGCAGCTTGAGCCATAAATCCATCTCGCTCCTCAGCAGGTAATCATCTCTGAAAACAAATTACCAGAAGACGCCAACAAGCCCATTGAGAAAACAGACATAGAAATTTAGTGCTGTGAAGCATCCTACCTATCCAAGGAGTATCTGGACTCAAATAATGGTTATGAACCAGAAGGTCAACGTATTAGTAATTACATTGGTGTGCCAGGAGGGCTGTAGATCACATTTATGCATTTCCTGAAAGGCTGAGCTCTCTTCAGAACGGCTACAAATGCTTAAATATGAAGAGCAAAACATATCGTAAGCAACAGTATTGCGATGGATACTGAAAGGGGTCAGTGAAAAGCACTTTTAAATAAGAGCTTGAAAAGGATAGTGTGGCAGCAAGTTCAGAGTGGAGTCTCATCTTTAATTTGGAAAAGTGTTAGGCTCTCTCTATTAATATCGCCCTTCCCTTGCTGTTGTTTAACACTGAGCTGGGTTTTTTGCACATGCTGGGGATTTTTCATTCTTTGAATCAAGTAGGTGGGCAACATTCTGCTCCGTTCTGTATGTGTAAGCCCCATTACAGATGCAAACAGTTAGGTGTAGAGACATACAGCAATAGTTTTCAAATTGTGCCTTATGTGCGACTCGGTTTCTTCCTAATATTTCACGGAAGGAACATTTTGAGAAGAAAACAGTGGAGTTTGTGAAACTGTAAAGGGAGATATCTGCAATTTTCTGTAGGTCTGTCTTTTACAGAATTATCTACAAGATTAAGTGCTTGTGAACAGCTTAATTACTGAGTTCATGGTATAGAGCTTCCCTTTCCATAGGAGCTCTGCTGACCCATACACGTGTGTCCTCATTACCTGAACAAAGTGTCCAGAAGAAAAAATAGCTGCCAAAGTTGAAATTAAGTAGTCTATGGGACAAGCTTCCTCACTGTTTTTCACAGCTACAGAAAAGATGAAGCAGAAGGCAGCATGTAGAGAAATCTTGCTCCTAGGCATCTGGTATTTTCCATTACTTGCTTCCTTTGTCTCATATCCACTGGATTTCCTGGAGGCATGGAATGGGACCTAAACAGGAATAATGATACTAGGGGTAAGAGGAATCCCCTGGTTAGAACTGGGAGACAAGACTTCTGAGCACCATTCACCGCTTGGTTTCTAAGTCTCTAAGTGACCTGGAATTAATCACATCACTTGTGTGTCTCAATTTCTTCTTCCATAAGAAGGAACACACTTGCTTGGTTGCTCTGTCTCCAAGGGCTGTTGTGATACATAATTAATCTTTATAAATAATTTACTGATCTTTGAAGTAAAAGGGCTGTATTTATGTAAGAGTACAAAGCAGCAGTAACAGAATAAAAAGGGAACATAGAAAAAGAATATTAGTTAATTCCTAACAATAGGCTTTCTTCCTGTGTCATCTGCTAGGACACTGCTGCGTCTTTCAGCATTATATAACGTGCTGCTTTTGTTCTGTATCGCAGTGATTGAGATATGGCTGCTCAGCCAGAAGCAGCAGCCCAAACTGCAGATCTAAAACATCCCAGACTTGGAGGTAAGAATATGGCTGCCACAGAAATGAAGATAAATCAGGGGAATGATGAGCTGCCATGTCTTAGTGGAAATGCTCCGTGGAAAGAGTCTTTTTATGAAAAGGTACAGCAGAGGTGTCTGAGTCTGCAGGAGACAAAGCTGAAGACAATTCGTGCACAAAAGGCAAAAGAAGAAAAGGTAAAGAAGAGAGAACCCTGTGACTGGCTGTCCAAAGAGTGGTTCAGCAAAGAGAAAGAGTCACTAGATACTCGCGTCTATTTGCTTGACAAACTTCTACCTACGTTAATCCCAGGAGTGGAAAAACTGCTAATGGAAGTGGAAAGAAAGAATGTGCTTGCACCAGACAAAGAACCAACCAAATTTAACCCCATTAATTTTCTTGGAGAGTATCTGATGAGACATAACCCTCAGTACAGCATTTCTGCAAATCCAGGCCCGTACCTGAGAGGAATGAAGATGGTCACAGAGGAGCTAAAAGCTGAGATGCCAGGTACAACATCAGAGAGGTGAGAGAGCTGGAATTGTGGCTGGTCACAAGACCAGAGCTGGTGTGTTGATCTCTGTTTTACAAAAGGAATGGTGTGACAGCAGCCTGGCTGGCAAAGTGTCGAACAAAATGAACCTTGCGGAGTACACTGCCAGAGATGGTAGTTGTCTCTCATAAAAACTTGAGAAGCAGGACAAATACCAGAACATGTCACACAAAATGAAACACTAGTTATTCCTGTTTAAGGCAATATTCTGCCCTTCACAAGTATATAATTCCTCTTTAGGCTTTATCTTAATTACATACATTGAATGCAAACTCCTTTCAAACAGGTCCATGTTAGTGGCAGCAGTTCCTTAGGACAAGTGTTGGTATCAAAGGTCTATGGACTCTTCAGATCATTTCTTCTATATTCTTCCAAACTTAATAAAAATATAACCTTTTTTTCCTCCTTCAGGGTGCTTTCTCTTGACCAAATGAACAACAAAGTTGTCCTGGCACAGCTGTAGAAATTCCTTCTCCTGGGACTTTTACTTAGGCTCTCCCTTCAGATTCTTTTTTCCCTTTAAAGTAGAAAACTGTTCTGTATTTTATTATGTTGCTTATTTCTGGGGTCTATTCTAGGATGCTTGCTTTAGTATAATACTTAATGAATATTGGGAGATGGTTCCATGGCATCTTACAGTATGCTAAGTTTAGAACATGAGTGCATTAGGTGAACAATAATGCTTTCATTTTCATTGCTCTATTCAGAAAAGTATAGAAGCGAATGTTTGTGTTTATAGATGACCCAGAGGTGATTGTGAATGATGTCAAAATTACTCGTTCACTACTAGATCACTTTATTCTGTGACTGTGTTTGTAGAATAATGAATTCTATTTGAATGGCTGTCTCTTCTATTTGCATAAATAGCACATACCGCTTGAAAATTGGTTTCAGGGTTTCAGTGTCAGGAATTAGGGAAGTAAAATGTTGACATGTCTTATGCATAAACTCTAAATGAAGATAATTGAAGTTCCCAGTATTATAATGAATGAAAGAATATATTCAATCTCTCTCTACTGCTCCGAGTTTCTGTCTCTGCGTTTCTAGTCCACATACTGTTACGGTTCGTAGGAGCATGCCCTGTGTGAATACAACTAAGGCAGTGTGATAAGTGAAATTTCATACAGTCACTTACCTCCTTTTTCCCCATAGATAAAATAACTATAACTGACTGATCGTGGTCAGTGTGTAAGACCTCAGCTTTTTGGTTTTTCTTCATAAGCAGACATACAGTAGTACAACCACAGCTGGTAAAAGATTTTCAGTTTTATTTTTCATTTTTTAAATGCCAGTCCAATGAAACAAATGATGTAGGGAAGCATCTTTTTCAGTGAGCTTTCACTCAAGCACAGACTGCTCTGGGGGGATGTTTAGGATGCCAGCCTCGCCACACCTTTGTTCTGGGGACTGTTTCACCATTCATATTGCTTCACAGGGGCACACTCAGCCATATCTCATTTTTTATTTTGGAAAAGAAATTGAATTAAAATACATAACATTTCCTGGGGGTCTGGGTTGGTTTTGGTTTTGCTGGTTTGGGGTTTTTTTTGTGCTAAAATATTCTTAGCTTTCATTGTGATTCAGAGCTTATTTATGGCGAGGTCAAATTTTCCTGTAGAATGCAAAGTGTTGGCTTCCAGGGACACGTTATCTTGGTCTTGGCTGTTAAGTCCATGTTTACATTTGGAGACAGGTTCTCAATTTGTAGCTATCAATCAGAGCTGGTGCAAAGGAAGTGGCTATCAAGACTTGTAGAAATCAATCTCTGAGTAGACAGCACTGCCATAGGGGTTTATGTAGCCATAGCTGTAGCAGGTTTTGCATATCCACTGATAGTAGTAGCGTGGGATTTGCATTCACAGCAGCTTGGGATTTACATATTTGTATAGCTGTATTGTGGGATTCGCATAGGATTCTTAAACCACAGCAGCACGGAGGATTTTGCCAACACCATGTAGAGACTCCTAGTGTGAGTCACTGGCTTTCTAAAGAGGAAAAAAATGTTACAAGAGAAATGCCAGTCTGCGCTCAAAATCTCTCACATAGGCGCCAGGAAGATGAGGATTCTGGCCCCAGTGAAGCTCCCAGGAGCCTTGGCATTACTTTCAGGAAAGGCAGGATTTGACCACAGGCTCTTATCAAAAGTGTACCTGTCCTCGGTGAGCTCTCCCAGGCTTCCTCCACTCTGTCCTGAGCTGTGAACTGACTGGGAGTCAGGGCGTGCAGGAGAACAGATGGGAGAAAGCCCTCATCCAAACGGATTGATACCTGAAAGACAGACTGTGTTTGTCCAGGGATGGCAGTCCTTCCGCCTGAGTCACCCATCCTTGCGTGGGAGTTAAGCTGCTGTCTTCCTGAAGGAACATGTTTCATTCTGCAGGAAGAAGTCACCCTTGCTGCCATCTCATCTCTTCTGGAAATGTCTAATACTGAAATGAACTCACTTTGAAACGGGTGCCCAGCACTGTCATAGCCTGTTCTGCCGTTATTGTCTAGGGGGGAAACATTTTGTCCCACACCAGGGATGCCAGACAGAGGATGCAGCTGTCTGCTAGTTTAGGACACTGGAAATAAATGCAAAACCGCAGCACAGTGCAGGCGCAGCACTCAATGTAATATGTGCTGAGCAGTGCCCAAATCAATCACCAGAGCACCTTGGCATGGCCTTAGCTTGGCTTTCAGCTCACAGCCCACCCCTGAGGAGGAGCTGCAGCTAGAAATGGTCTGGGTTTCTCTTTCTGTCTGTAGCATACATGGGAGAGAAATCTGTTAGTCCCTGTAGCTTGGTACCTGCTACATACCTCTTCTTTTCTGTGTGAAGGAGTCGGAAGAGAGGATACTATTTTACCCTTCCCCTGCTATCAAAGTGCCGGAGGCTGAGCTGCCTCAGCAGGCCCTGGTGTGATGCCCATGATGCATTAAGGAGCCCAGTTATTCCGTAAGAAACCTCTTGTGATACGTGCCATGAAGAACAAGTACCTGGGGATAAAACTCACTGTGATCAGTGTGCTGCTGTTAAACAGACCTTTCTATTCATTAAAGAAAAGATCATTGTTTTATAATTTCTAGGATGACCCCATAGCAACAGAAGAGAGCAGGGACAGGATCAGCCCATTTTCACAGCATGTGAAACACAGCGGGAGGAAAGAGCAGAAATCATTAGTTAAAATATAATTCCTGGACTAGTGAGTTCACAGGTGCAAAAGAGGAGCAATTCCCCTCTGACTGGCTATGGAGGGTGTAAGCGAGAGCCGCAGAGGTGAGCAGGGTGGCTGTCTCAATGCAGGGAGATTCCAGCAGCCTCCGAGAGCAGGAACTGTTCTCCCCATATGAACTGATCCTTTGGCTTTAAGCATTTTAAACTTCCAAGAGGCTTCTATTCCATTTGACAAATCAACAAGGTCAATACCAAAGGAGATCAGTTCTAGGGATCAGTTTTATTCAGTTCTTTTGTTGTGCAAAACAGAGGATTTGGAAAAAAACATGGCTGGGTGATTAGAGAAGCAAAGAAAACAGAAGGAATAAGAAAGGGAAGTACTTTTAGTCCAAGCTTGCAAACTCTGTGTGTTCAAAAAGGCTGCAAGTTTGGTGTATTATTTCTGTCCTAAGTCAGAAAGGGCTTTATTGTGTGAGACTACTTAAGAAATTTCATTGAACGTTGTTCTTTCTTTGCCAGTGAAGTGCTCACGTGAAATGGTTCATGCATACTGATGCTATTTCGTTGGTAAATCAAGTGTAGCAAAATTAGGCACCTCCATTCCTGCCGAAATTGAAAGGAAATTGAAGGACATCTGCACAATAAATGAATAATGGCATTACAAATGTGAAGGTAGAATTTATCACTGCTGAAACCACACAAACTAGGAGACCTGTACAGATGATTTTCCCTTCAAAATCTACCGTGTACTCTACAAGAGGCTCTCTCTACATGCACGTATCTGACACTCAGAGGTTATTTCTTCAGATTCATAGTTACACTAGATTTCAGGAGATGATACATGTCAGAATATAAATACTCTCACCTCCTTGGAGCTGCCCTCTGAAAACACCAATTACTAATATCTGGTCCAATAGTCACCCTATTGTGCTCCAAACATCAAGTGTTTCTTAGGAGACAAATCTGCTTGTACTGAAAGGACAAGAATTTCAGTAAGAAGTTATTTACTTTCCTTTTTTTCTTCAAGGTAGACTTAATCTATCTTACACACGTTTATGATGGTGTCTTTCTGAACCATATTCCCATGTCCTACAGGCTGGCTAAGATGAAGGCTGAGGCAAAGAACAAACGTCAGGAAAGGGAGCGGATGGAAAATATGAAGTCTCAGATGAAACGGATGAGAAAAGAGGCGCTGGCAATTCAGTTCAAAGAGTGGAGAGCGGATGTCAGTGGCAGAATACCGGTTGCACTGGTAAGTAGGGATGATCCTTGTTAATACACTGCTATGATGGTTCCAGACAGGAGGAAAAGGAAGTTTGTGATAGTGCCGCGTGCCCTGGCATGGCAGCACGGAGCACAAGGATGGTGAATGGCTCTGATGCCCCTTAGGGTCAGGGTGCAGGTCGCTCTCTACCACTTAGCCTCACCAAGCCCCAATTCCCCACGAGCATGTGGAAGGATTGCATGCATTCGCCAGAGAAGTTCTGGGAAGCTAAATACCCCATAAGGTACTCAGACACTCCTGAGGTTGTTGGATATGTACCTCGTCACTGGATGTCCTTCTCTGCAGCTGGTTATCCCTCAGAATCCCCTTAAAAAGGTCCGGGACAGCCGCTCTTGCTCTCCTGTGGCTTCCATTAAATTTTCTTTCCATCCCTGTGACTCATACAAATTGATACTGCAGCTCATAAAAGATGAGATTTGCAGTAACTGTAATACATCTCTTGGCACAAGCAGCTTTCTTACAAGTCACACAAGGCCCCTAGGAAATTGTCCTGTGGTTATACACAGCGCAACATAGACAAAGTCTACCTTTAACAGGGCCCACCTATGTGTGATAGAAGCATTGCTGGCCCATATGACGAATTATTCCGAGTGATTTATTTTAGTAATTGCCTACTGTTTTCTGCATGAAACAGGCCTTTGACTATTATGTTGATTTGCAGGTTCAGAGAGCCCTGAGGTCTTTTCCAGATGTCATTGCTTCTACTCCCATAGATGTGAGAAAAGGTAAGTTTTCAATGTTTCTCCTTCAGGTTTATTTCTGTCGTCTGAATTTGGATGCAGACTGTGAGCAAACAGGGAATGGATTTGATAATAGAGGAAGAATCTCTAAGGGTAGTTACACCAGCTAGGATATTAACCACAGATCCTCAGACAGATGGGAATGAGACTAAATGACCATTAATATGGTTCATTAACATGATCTTCAAAAGTATGGAAAAAAGTTTAAAAAAATCTTCCAGAGAGGTAGAAAGATCAGATGCAGGCCCTTTCCACTTACATCCTGCATTAGTCCGACATTGCCATGTGCTTATCATGATTTGTAAGAATCACTGTAACAACCTCCTTCATCTACTCTATCCCATGGTGTTCCTTATCTCATGGGAGGTCTTGGAAATCCCACGGTCAGCTTAGCATACTGGGAGGTATGGAGGAAAGGCAGGATCAAAAAAATTAAAGTCTGACAGTGTTGTTACCTTTTACGGTTTCAGGGAAGGTGCTGAAGCTTACCTAATGCCCCACTGAATCACACACCTTGTCTAGCCATTCCTTTTGCCAGTCCCAGGCATGACGCACAGCACAAGGACCTCTGTATCAGAGCACTCAGCACAGAGAGATTTCCATCATTCCTGTCCACTTTACATAGCTTACACTTGACCTCCCCGAATAATGATAATTGAATAGATAGCGCCAGGAACACTGAAGTGGCAACGTACAGCCTGCTGCCAGCCCTTTACATTGATAGCCTGTAATGATCATCAATAATAACAAATCTGCCTTTGCTGAAGATGGGATGATAAGCAGGGAACCTCCAGAGTGCATTTCGGCTTGCTGCTGAAGTCACCTCTGTCTAGAGCTTGCCCTTCCTCAGCCCTTTCTGCATTACAGAATTGTTCCTCTGAGTAATCATCCTACGTTGGTAGTACGTTGTGTGAATGCCAAACACAGCCCTTGGCTGTTCTCGAGTGTGAACGGATACTGGGACGTGAGAGTGAGAAGGAAATTTCTGTCCAGATGCTTGTTCTACAGATGCTGGAGGTGCTTTATGTCATATTTCACTAACGGTGCAGCTCCGTTTCTTAATGTATTTCAGTTAATAGCATCTGATATACATTAATGGAACATTAAGCTTTGTTCTACAGTTTAATAAAAATAATGTACAGTTTAGGAATATCTTAAGCAACAAGAGATAAATGCATTCTATGGTGAATTTTCTCTTTGTTCCTGATATATTGTAGAAGAAAGTACAGAAAAATAGTCCCAGCAGAAATAGCACATCTCATTCAGAACTCATTCAGAAATCTATGCAGACATTTGACATATCTTCTCAGTTCCATTACAGCAGCCCAGAAGCTGACCAAAACACAGTTTTGAATATCATAATCAGTAAAAATATTCCCACAGAGCTTCTTGGGAAAATTACCGACTTATTTCAGATTCCACTCTTGCAAAGCAGAATCCACGTCCCCAGCATTTTAAGGTTGTTTTCTCTGTCAAACCAAAAATAATTTCTTCCCTCACATAATTAGTTGTAAGTACGGTTAAATCATTGCAATTTGCACCAACAGATGTCAAGAATAAATATGTCAATACAGTTCTGAATAAGTAAGTGCAGATTCTTAGCAAGAGAAATATGTAAGAATCAGATTTAGATAGCCTCCATGCAGTCAGATGCTTCAGCTATTGTGTAGGATAACCTCAAATAAATGTAATCCAACACGAGAACAAAGTTAATGGAACATAACAGTGTGCAAAAAAATGTGTGCAATATGCAAACCCATGACTGTTTGCTTTCTAAACCAATATCCCTTCATTTTTCACTAGCAATCTATGACACGAAGCTGGAAATTGTAGACACGGAGAAAAAAGTAAACATAGATGAATTCACAGAGGTGAGAAATGAAATAAGAGCATCGGATTCAGAATATGATGTTTATCACAAAGTAGTAACATTGCCATGGGGACAGCTAAGATGAGTAAGTGAAGGGCTTCACTTCTCCAGCATCCCGGGTAACTGGTCGTAACAGGACATTTCATGTTCCATCTCCCTATCCATCCTCTGCTGTCACAACGCTTCCATCCTGGCCAGCAAGGCGAAAGTATTTTGCTTTCCTCAGAGCTGCAGCCTGTGCTGCTCTCTGGGAAGTTACTCCAGAAGCAGTGGTTTTTAGGACATCCCTCTGCGTCCCTTTCTACAATGCCAAAGCCCTGAATCACCTGTGAATTCGATTTTGGCTGCCCAAAGGAAGTTTGGTGCCCCAATATAACCATTACCCTGAGGTAATTAGCACTGTCCCCAAAGTATTGTTATTTCTGATTAAGTTCTATTAACCATAGAAAAACCTAACAAGTGATGAACTGGGCTGAGAAGCTCTACCGTTTTTGCCCTGAACTGTTACCGGCCTGAACTATAACCAAACCGCAACAAGTGTCATAAATGTGTGGGAAGCATAACCACGCTGAAAAATACGCAGTTTCAAAATCAAACGCTGTCATTGAGAAACATCAGAAGTGTGTCTTTAGCTCACCAAAATCAATAAATGTAGTTGGAGCCTTCACCCCATTTCTCTACTCTTCATCAATTTGGAAACAGCCAAATCAGGTCAAACTATAGTTACTGAAAAACTGTCCAGGCAAAGTCTTTGCCAGCCATTTCTACCTACGACAGAGCTAAATTTTATGGCTGGGTAATTAAACCTGTGAAAAGAGATGTTTAGAATAGAAATAATGACAGACCCTCAATTGCAGCAGTGTTAGTGGGTGCTGTGACAATAATTAAAAACAGAGTATAAAGCAGCTGTGCAGAGACTAATTTCCAGCAACCATGTGTGATTTTTGTGCCTTCTTTGCTCTCAGGAGACTCACATGTTCAGTATTTTGCACAGAGATGCATTTTTATGATAACTTGTTGAAGGCTTTTTTAAGCATGAAATGAGGTATTTTTAAATTTAACCTCAGAACTGCATTCAATTAAGAAAACTATTGTGGATAATGGGAGCCCAGAGAATTGCTTTTGTCACTGAAATGAAGCATCAATCCATAATCCCTATGGTACACGTATAAGCACTGAATGAATTCATGCTCCATTAGCATTAGAAAAATGTTATAAAATATATTTTGTGTACTCTTTTCTTTTAACTCAATTAAAGATATGACAACAGAGATCAGAAGTACAAAAGGTATGGACTGTCAAGCCGTCTGATTTGCCAGCTAGTGCAACGTCCTTCTCAGAATGTATTCTCCAATGCTTTTTCCAGTGCGTTTTTAATTGAGTCAGATGATGAGGCTTTCATCACTTCCCTTGGGAACCGTTCCACGATCACAGGCCTTGCTCTCAGGACAGGGCTGTTCCTAATCCTCAGCTATAGTTTACCTTTGTTCATCAGTTTGCAACATCCACCAAAACCAGAAAGAGAGATGATCTATCTCCACGCTGGTCTAGGCCCTTTCACATGTGGAAAGCATTGCGTTTTAATGGACCTTAAAATTAAATGGCGCTTTTTTTTTTCCCCTCGAATTCAGTGCAGCTTTGGGTTACTTAAAGGCTGTCAGAAACTCAGTAGAGAGACCTCACACGTCGTCGTTGGGTTTCGGGGTTTTCTTTTGGACATGCAAAACCGTAGCTGTTGAATTTTTACATTCTTCATGACAAGCTCGTGGGGTCGCTTACGTAAAAGCATTTAAGTCCCGGAGACCAGTCCTTAATAGTTTATTTCACAGGCTTTGTACTCTAACATGCAGAACCCCCAGCAGTCTGACACAAAGCTATTGACACCAAGGGAAACACATTGCTTTTGTAGGGGCAGAATCAGGCTTTAAAGGTGAGATTATTTTTCATGACTGCATGTGGCTTCCTCGATTTCTGTTGAGATCAGCAGGAACAAAAAGCAAAGATCCATTGTTATTGATGACGACGTGTTCACAAACTGTATACAGCGAGGTCTCACACTGGATAGCAAGAAGGAGGTGTGCCGGCTTTATTCTGATGAGCATCAAAGCCTCTTGGTTAATAATAAATAAATGTATGCTTCTAACGTGTACAGTACTTTACACAGTAGAGTGCTTCACACACATCAGCTAAGCAAGGCTTATGACTCTACGATAGTTCCTCCTGCCCACATAGCCGAACATACGCTTCTAAAAATTTTTCTGTGGAGCTGTTAGACAGCAGTATTAATACCCAAGCCTTTGCATGTGTCATCAGGATGACATACAAAATAACAAGCTGCTTGTCCAACCTGCCCCCTCCCAACTGCTGTCATCTTTAAGGTTCCTCTGTCACAGGGCTCCGGGTTGCAATAGCTCTGAAAAGCTAGTAGATACACGTAGCCCCAGATCTGCCACCCTCTCTCCAACCCACCTACATCCTCTCTTTATTTTCTAAAATGCAGAAAAAACATACATTGCCTTAGGAGTTCTTCTTTCCCACCAGCCACCCCTCAGGCTGTTGGCTGCTGCTTTTCTGCTCTTCCTCTCTCCTCCACTTGTCCCATATACTTGGAAATTATGCAATATAGACACTAATAATAATAACAAAGTATATTAATATTTCAGTTTGTTAATGCCTGTGCAGCATTTCAACAAGTCCAAGACGTTCTAGCACTTATGTCAGGTATCCTTACTCTAAAAATGGGATAATGGGAACCATTCTGTGTTTTGTAAATTCCTCCTTTTAACTGTATGGGCTCCCTGTTACGGTGGCTGGCTCCAGAAACCTGCTATAATAATTCAGCCCAGGCTTTGGGTTTGTGGTTTGTTCTGATGGCCATTATTATTTATGTCATGCACACCACATTTTTAGAACCATATTGCTTTTGCTTATAAAAACCACATGGCTATAAATCCAAAGTGTTAAAGTGTCTCCTTTAGAGAGAACTTAAAATAAATCTCGAGTCAGTAGTATTCCCAGTGTCAGAGGACTTAGGTGACAGCAGGCTCGTTTTCAAAAGGTTCTTTCCTTTTTTTATTGTATCCAGACTGGTTCTCTAAACGCTGAACTTGGGGCCAGTGCTCATTTTGTGGCATTAGAGTTGAGTGACTGTCAGCTCTGCAAAAACGACTGGCTCAAAATGCCTCCTGGGGAGTAAAGTCAGGAATACTAAATGCTGCAGAAAACCATGGAGAACTTACATCCTCCCTGAGATAACCTTAAGCAATGACATTTCATAGAAGGGATTCTGATCCAGCATCTCTGAACCACTGAACAAGTGACCTCTTGGCCAGGAAAGGAACTGTTCAAGATGCATTTGTGCAGTGCCTAGCACAGCAGTGTCCCAGAATTGCTTGGAGAATGTTGCTGCTTCTGAAAGAAAGAACCAAGTAGGCAGTGTAGCATCCATGCACCAAGTTTGCATTTTGTTAACAGATTAAGCTACACATTCACATATATTTCATTGCACACAATAGATTTTTAGAGTTTAAATAAAGGTGAAAACACTTGAAGAAAGCTAACCATGTGCATTACTGCTTTCTCTCCGTAGTATGTCCATTCCTACACTGAACATTTTTCAACTGACATGTTCCAAGAAATCCTGAAGCATCTCTGTCAGTGTGCCGATGACTTCCAAGGAGCGATAAGACGTGATATGTGGAGGCAGATGTTTGCTGATCTCTTCCTAGATTGTGATTATGGAAAGGTAGGCAAAGCAGCTCTCAACCTAATTTCAATATGGTGATGCTTCCAGTTTGGTATTTCCAAGGGTCACTGCCTCCTTTTTAGTCTTCCTGACTCCAGATACGCCCTTTGTACTTACTCAGCATTACTTTAGAGGACATAGCTGCTGCATTGTCTTCAAATGCATAGCTCTTAGACACAGAAATAGCCAGTAACCTTTAAGCTGATGGCTAATTAGAAACTGAATGACCTAATGTGATGTCTCCAGGCTGAAGTTTGATGATTCTGGAGAAGAAATTGACCACGAACTTTACTATTTCTAGTCATTACCTCTCCTCATAGCATGTTCAGAGTGTTTGGGTGCTAATGTCTCTATTCAGCTGTACTACAGAAAAGATAACCTGATATAGATCGACCTTAACAAATGTGCACATTACTACAATAGTAACATACGTTGTGTGAATTATGTTGCAGTAATTTAAAATTTTCAATTTAAATTTAAAATGCAAAATAATCTATCTTTACAACCTCTCTGAGAAAAGTATGGTGAACTTCAGCTACAGTTTCTGGCAGGAAATTAAAATACAATGAGTCAGTCACAGAGCTGGAGCTGGAACTCAAAAGCCATAATTTGGTTTTCAGCATCTCTAAACTCTATCGGCCTCTGAATACACCTGCATCCCCATTAAAAAAAAAAAAAACAACAACAACCAAAAAAGCTAGACTTATTAGAAAACCAGTAAATAGTAGGAGCTGAAGAATCAATGGCATAAGCTATTGCTAAAAACTTGGGCTTTGTCCAAAAGCTGTGGTATGGTACTTATTTTGAGTAGCCTCAGTTAGCCAGTTGCTGGCTACAACACAGCAAACAGTTGCCATAATCCCACCGTTTTCTCCCCTACATAAATTACATATTCCATCCAGCACTCCTCTAGTGATGTTTACGGCATGCCTACCCAGAATGAACTGTGCTCTACAATGTCATGCTAATAATAATTACCTCTAAGAGAATGGAATTACACAGCACGTTTCAACACCAGTGGTGTGTTTTAGAGAATAGCAGGCAAGCTGCTCTTTCAGGAATGAGGAAACAAAAGTGTCTACTTCTCAGTTAGAAGACATTTCATTTTCCTATTGCTCTGTCAAGAAGAGCTATAATGGATCCTCCTGGGTAGAGTAATACATAAAGCTGAGTCCTATCTTTGCCTTGCATTTTCAAAGGGTCCCTTCTTTCCCCTTCATGTTTTAATGTGACTTTCTTCCTATTATTTCTGTGGCAGTAATCACCATCTCCATGCTACTAATCCCAGTGGAATCTCAGAGGCAAAGAGCCAAAAATGCTAGCACAACATAACAAGAGTGAGCAGCTACCAGCACAAACTCTATCGCTGCCCAGAAAAAAACAATCACAGCACAAGTGTGGTTGCTGTTTCTTAGCCTCTGAGGTAGCCTTGCTCTGCAAACTGAGTTCACTAAACTGTAGCGTGGACCATGCAGTTCTTTTAAACCTGACCTGGTTTCTTTTGTATAGCTCTAATAAGTCCTGCTATACTGTACCCACAGGGAAGATAAAAGATGCAAACTAACCCAAAGACTTCTGCCACTTGAATGTGATCCATTACCTGTGGTACTCCTTCTGCAAAGCACAGTAAAGCAGTCGTTTCAGTTCCTAATTTACGTCTGTTTGGTAGCAGGCAGTTATTCCAGTCTGCATGGTGAGTGTGGCTGGCTGCCTCGGTGAGTTGCAATTAGGGCCAGGGAGCTGAGAAAGCTGTGTTTAAATTACAGTCAAATTAGAAGGTATCCACATGATCATTATTATGATTTCAAACGCATGCATCCAGGAGGATGGCAGCTCAGCAAGAACAGCCTGGACTCTACAGTGAGGCAGGAACTTTCCAAGGCAATACCAGAACACAGCTGAATCACTGCTCTAATGCCCAAAAAGGCAATAGCTCTGTGAATTTTAAGCTTATTGTCTCTCTGTGCTTACATGTATCAAGCATAGTTTCTTTTATACATTATAACAGAATATGCATTAATTTTCAGGGACTTTTAAGTCCAGGGTCTTTAAATGTAACTGAATTTAGTCAGAGATTAGTTTTCAAACAGTACAGCAACACCAGCGTTTGCTTTCTTTTGACCTTTTCTGAGTCTCTGTTCTTACCATCTTGCTCACTAACAAGCATATTGTGGTGTTCACGATGATACACGCATCACATCTCCAGAAAAACAATCAAGCGGTTAAGCACTGACCTATCACTGATTAAATGGCAAGTCTGGTTTAGTCTGTGTTGCTAAAGGAATTACTCACAGATCACAGAACATTGCTGAGAACAACTGAGAACCATCACCTGCCAATATCTAGGTGACAAGAAAATTGGGTCAACACATTTCGACTCTCCAGCCACTAAAGCTGGCACTAGTTAAAAGTGGAGACAAGTTTTGGGCGGTTGTACAAACACAGATGGCCTGCTGTTATTTATAGTGGATGCTGTAGCTGTCCTGCTGACAAGACTCAGTACGAAGGGCTGATGGGCAGGAATCTTTCATCAGCCTCCCCAGTCGCACAGGAATTACAAAGGAACGTGAGCTTTTCTAGTAAGTTTAGGAACCCAGAAGGGTAGCGTAACTGGGTGTAGGACCTTGGAGATGGTTTTCCTGTTGTAATGCTCCTCTCTTCTATAGATAGCTTTACTGTGACACGTTCCTCCCAAGGTAAGTTGTAAGGAAAAGTGTCCTGAAACCAGAGAGACCTCTGGTAGAATGGCAAATCTGTATAAATGGGAAATGTTCAAACAAGGTGGAAAATATATCCCTAATTCATATTCAGTAATTTCTGAAAAGGAATTTACTACTTTTAACAATGTATACAAATAAAATTATTTCATCTAAATCACAAAAACCCTCTTCTAGAATCTGAGTTCTCTAAATCCTCCAAGCATATTATTTTAACATGACAAAAAATTATCTGAATCCCAAAACAACATTTTTATTTTCTTTTTAGTAATACTTCATTCATTGATTTACCTTTTCAATAAAAGTTTAAAAAGCATTAGTGTTGCTAGCTTCAAGGCAACTAACAGATGATTGTGACGAGTAACAGCTGAGGAAATTCAAAGGGAAAATTAAGTGTGTGTTATGGAAATACTGAATGGAGAATGCAAATATTATGCAGTTATGTGGTAACATTTTCAGAAAAATGTTCTGTGTTTGTGTTATCTACTAAATGGATGCAGGATCGGGTCTGATCTATTCAACTGAAAAACAAACAGCATAAAGAACTGTTTGCATGGGAACATGCAAGATAGCTTTATATTAATGTGAAGAAGATGAAGATACTGGGAATCAGGGCCTACATCTTGTAAGTTTAGGGACAGAATTTTGTGACGACATTTGTTGTTCCAAACCCACACACGGCTGAAATTCAACTGTAATTTCCAGCATTTTTTTACCAGCAGAAATTAAGTTAGAGGAGTCTGAAACACTAAAACCGGACTGGACAGCAGGTTAGATTTCAGTTCTGATCCTTTCCTCAGAATTTGAAAAAAGCTTTCAATTTCCTTTTGAGGAAAGGTGCTGCAGTAACAGAAAATGTGATCTATTCACTCAGTTTTCAGTATTAGCCTCCTTGGGAGGCACTTCACGAGTAGGTGATGGGTATCTCTCAGTTGTTTTCAAATCCTCTGTTCCTCACATTGATGCTGTTAATTACAGTTTTAGGTTATAAACAACAGAGTCATCTTGAGCTCATTTCCAGAAAAGAGCAGCAAACTTCTTCTTCCTTCATTTCTTCAGCCTAAGGGCTGGAAAAGTTCGCAAAGAATTAGAAGTTTGGAAGTTTGGTTAGTTTTACATTTTGCAGTCTTTAAGAGCAAAATGTGAAAAGGACATCAATAATTCAGATGGAAAGCTACGTGCTACAAATAATGAACTTAAGTAAACCTGTTCTCTCATTAACTACTGTATTTCACTAATGGGAGGGAGATTACAAAGGTGGCAGGACTGAAATAATGACAACAGGAATTCATCATAAAATGGAATACTTGCAATCGTTTAGATTTGCCTTACTTTTTAAACTCACAATTTCCTGGTTGGAAATGACCCGTTTCATTGTCTTTTCCTGGTTTTATTGTCTGTATACACTCACCCTGAGCAACGAGGGCTTCATAAACTCTGCATGTTCCTCTGCACTGGAACTACTGATACCTCTCTCACCTCTGTGGTCAAATGTGTCTGGATTTTTAAAGCAAATTAGGGAGGTTGTCATAATAGCTCAGATTTTTAGACTAATTATTTTCCCGGGCAGTTGCCAATACATGATGCTTCAAAGGAAATTACGGGGCATAAAACCAAACTACAATGTGCAGTCACTAACATAATACGGCACAGCCCATAATATGTGAAAATTGTTCCATAGTACTGTCAGGCAATCAATATCTGTCCTGAAAGTGTGAAATGTTGAAGCTTTGATCTTTACGTGAAGAACTCTCTCAGCACAAGTGGTTACAATCACCCAGCTATGGTTTGTCAAGAACACGCAAGAGGATGTGCCTGCAGACTAATATGTATGAGGAGTTCCAGCTAAGCCCAGAGAAGGAATTTTTTGCCTCTGTGAGATAAATTCACTTCTTTGAAATTTGTACTGATGTTCTGGTAACGGATAATTTTCAGTCACAGGTAATTCTTAGCTAATGGTGCCTTTGTAGTGCTGTAAATGTTGATGTAAGTCCCAAGAACCACAGGAAAAACCCAGTAATTGTAATCTTTTTGTCTAGGTTGGTCTCCTAGATAGACAAAAAATGCTTGCCCTGCTGGTAGACTTCTACGACAGAAGCCCGGTGATTGCTAAGAAGGGATTCTGTAACCCAAGACAGTGTAAGTATGTGGCATGTTTCATTTGCGCTGAAGTCATTAGGAGGCACATGAGGTTGTATAGTTAATATATGTTTTGTAAGTGTTACCAGAAATGGACAGAGCCTAAAAAGGATCCCAATGAATGCTGTGACCATAATTTGCGAACATGTTTTGCAAACTGTGATGCAATGTTCAGAAATATTTCAGCATCCAAAACTTTTCCTTCCTACAAAATTCTGAAGTACTTTTTGGAAGTAGGATTACAGAAAGACTGTTTTTCCTGAAATAATTGTTCTTTCTTACTTACATTAGAAGTTAATCTTGTGTTTACACTAACATTTCTCCAGGAACACGGAAAGATAAAGAAAAGACATAGAGAATCATCCACAAGAAAGAAAAATAAGATATTGGACATTAATCAATTGCTAAGATCAAATGCAAGGCAAATTACAGCTTGCTTTCTTAGTATGGAGAATTATGAAACATGGTATTTATTTAAAAGAAATACAGTGTAACCCACAACAACAAGTGCATTCTCTGCAGGCAAAGACATTATTCTGGAGTTTTGTTTTTCTGAGATGCATGTTTGCAGAAGGTACTTTCTGAAAGTTTGTATTTGCTAGGGAATACCTTTTTTATTTAAAAAAAAAATTTCTTATGCAATACTACAGATCGTAAAACCAATGCAAACTATCGATTAATCAATATTTTTTCTATTTTAGGGCCAATAATTGAGCTGCAAGAGATCCAGCTTGCGGATTTATGGGGAGGCCTTGATGACCAGGAAGTTTGTGAGGAACTCAGTGAAAAGTTAGTCTTGTCTCAAACAGAAATTTCTGAGGGAGAGATTTTAGCATATCAGCCTACAGGTCATAATAGACAACATACACATAGAAAGAGAAGTAGTGTCAGAGAAGGTCTTTTTGAACAGATGGGCATGAGCGTAGCTGAGACCGGAGCAATTTCTAAGGAAGAAAACCAAGCAGCAGAATCCAGTGACACCGAAGTGAGAAAGGAAGGAGAAGACACTGTGTCAGCGGTGAAAAGCGCTGATTTTGAAGCGGGTGATTTGGGTGGAGATACAATACATAGTGAGAAATCCAGTTTCCAGGAAGACATGAAAACTGAGTGGCAAACTGAGTCTGCAAGTGCAGACAAACAGGAGGAAGATTTCCCAGGATCAACCTCTACTGGGTCCAGTCTCAGTAGAGGTGGAGAACTTGGATCTGAAAAACAGGTGGAGGAAGAGGAATTGGAATTTAGCCTGGGTACAGAGCCTGATACAGAAACAAACAGGGAGGAAGATGATCGTATCTTGAACAGAGAACCTGGCTCAGAAGGGCAAGTTAGTCAGGAGGACGACGATTGGATTGCAGAGGCACCCAACACAATTTCAGGACCAACGCCTGAAGCTATAACCATGACCTCAGAAGACAGAGCTGTGGCAGACACCAACAGCATTGCTTCAAAACAGGATGCTCAAGATGCAGAGGTTGTGAAAGAAACTCCTGCAAGAAAAGAGAGTTTTTCTAGGCAGCATGGCATCAAGTTTGGTGAACAGACGAGCTCAGAGACAAGACTGCAGGATGAGGACCTTCTGCAAGACGAGGGTAAAGGTAAAGCATTCTCCTTTATTCTGGCAGACCTTAATCTTTTTCAACATATGCATTTGGATCAGTTTAACCATAGGTGTGTTTTTAATCAATTTCAAAACTATTGAAAGCACATGAATGCTTTCTGAACACACAAGACCATAAGCTTTGATATCTTCTCAGCACGGTGTTTTCTGCCAGAGTTTCAGTGTGTTCCTCTCGCAGGATGGCAGGTGACTCACTTTGCTGGTGATCTCTATTCAGATCTGAGCAGACACCTTAATTCAAGTAGGGACTTTCTGAAGCAGCAGCATTTTTATAATAAGGACAAACTTTATGTTCTGTTTCACTCTGTAATAGTAGTATAGCAAGACAGGAGCCTGAGCTCTTTAGATATAGAAATTACTTCTAATAATTTTTAAACTGTGATTGCCCATAGGGAGATATATTATGAGATCATATAGCAGGAACCTTTTATTGTAATCTCTCACTGTGTTTCCAAAGGACTACCATACTTCTTAATTATGTACAAAGGCCCTTGTTCCAGGAAGGCTGTGGTCGGGCAACTGTGTGTTTCAGAAGAGATACTTCCTTAAACATACTAGAAGGACCAACCTCCTCACTAGTGCTCTGTGAATACACTCTTGTCTCTCACGGTTTAAACCACTGCAAGAACTGGGTCTGCGTCGCCAGAGCAGTCTAGTGACAGACTTGTTACATACAGGGCTGTAAAGCTGATCGTACAGCCCACTGGCACCTACAGCTTTCTGTGGTTAACTTCTAGTACACAGCACTCACCTGACATTCAGCCAGTCCCTGGCTGCACATCCCGTATGTTTGCAGTATGCAATACTTCCATCTTCAGAGCAGATTCCCACCTTGTTCTAGCAGAAATGATGGTGTGGAGGTACAGTGCTCTTTGAGAGAAACGTGGATGAAAACAAGAAGTCTGAATATAATTTCGAACACATCTTGGAAAAGAATTTATCTTATTACTCTTGCTGAAATGGATAGTTGTAGCTGGGCTTAAGAAATGTAACACTCACCAGGTGAATTTCAGGAAGCCGTATTTCCAGACAGTAAAAATAAATAGCTACTGGTAACAAGGGTAACTCCAGTGACACAGAGGTAGACTTTACATGTTAATCAGCAGGGTGCTCAGACTAGTAAGCTCTGGTTCACAGAAGATTTCTTTTTAAAATTGCAGGTCCAGCATGCTCAGACAGACAGGATTCTCCAGCTGAAGCTAGCCAGGAGTTTGAAGTGCCACGGTCAAGTGACTACTCATGTCAGCTCTTTTCATCTGCTTTAGAAACTATAGCTGGGATATATCTATTTAAAGGCTTTTTGAAAATCTGTATCTTGTGTCTTTTTTAAAAGCTTATATCATTACAAGTTATATTTTATCTTCCATCAGGTGACCTTCTGACTTCTGGCCTAACTCGCAGGTACAGCAGCTCTGGAGTGAGAATTCCAGAGGACTGGAAGTGTGAGAACACTAGATTTCCAGGTATTTGGTCACAAAGTTTTGCGTTCACTTGGGGACATAGTGGCTGGCAGTGTCTGCACACATGCTAGTACTGCTGTGAGCTGAAAGTTTGGGCAAGAATACAAACACTAATTCTCGAAGCTGACTTCAAGATAAGTGTAGTGTAGTGTAGTCTTTGTCTTGGAAGGCCACTTGCTCTGTTACAGTAATTTCAGCTCACTTGTATTCACTCATTTGACCTGGTTGCATGATAGCATCCATGCTAGACTGCACCATAAATCTGAAGAGACACTATTAGAAAAGTATAAGCAGATTAATGCCCTTAGTCAGCATGGAGCCAGTCTGTGTTCAGCCATACATTCACTGGATAGGAAGTGCAGGATTCAGGACTGCGTTGGTATCTGCCACGTGGCCGGCTTTAGGGCAGCATTTGGCTTCCTGTGACGCACTGTGCTTTCTGCCTTCCAGACTTAGGTCCCATCATGGCAGAGATTCAGGACCGTTGGGCTTCACATACTAGGAGTGCCTTTGATGAAAGCTGCCTCAACCTCCCACAGTTTGTACAGCTCATGGAGACATTTGTTGGTGAAGTCATTTCTCTGCCTACTGTGAAGAGGCTTATTGCATTTATCAAAGAAGAATACAAACAGACAGAAGAGGAAAAAATGGAACAACTAGAAAAAGTAAATATTGACAAGTTTTGCTGATCCCATGTCCAAACAAAAAACAAGTAAATGCCTACAGACACTGACAAAGTCAACTTTTAATCTCATGCTGGCAGAGCCATTCACTTGCATTCTGTATTGCTTCAAGAGACCTTTCACCCGTTTTCATATGGATCCTCCCTCCCTAGCCCTTAGCTCTAGAAGTGATGACAGACTCATGCTGTAAGACGTTGTCTGTCTTCTAGAGCTGGACTCAGTGAGACAGCAGGTTGATAGTTAATTGTGAAAGAGCTGTAAACATTCCATTCTGCTTATTCACCTTTATAATAGCCAAGTACCTGATCTCTGACCTACTGCACTGGCAGGTGTATATGAGGTTGTGGATGTTTTGGGGAAGGATTTAAAACAAGTATGTTTGGTTTTGCTATGTGCATGGCTCTATGTGAATGTGCACATGTATGTGAACACATGTGTATGTGAATAAGCACTTCTTTGTGCATAAGTTACAAGGTGCTCTTGACAAAATATATTCCCCTTCAGCAATATTCTCATGCACAGCATCAGGGTGCCCCACATCACTTCAGAGTACAGATAGATTTCTTGGTGGTCTGTCCATAGCAGCCTCTCTAGCTGCATTTTCCTCAGCCCTCTTTCTAGTTTCCCTCCATGCTGCTGACCTAGTTTGGATGAGATACTGGATCTGACAGCTCTGCTGTCCTCATGCTGAAGACAACACACACTGCTAGTATTTTGGCCTTTGAGAGAGTTCCACTCCAGCCATTTATCACTGTATGCTGTGCAAAGGCTGGGTTTAAAGGGCAATGTATGGAAATAAAAACTGTCACATATTTGGGTGTTACTAACAAGGCTGTGGTTAGTTCTTGCTGAGAAGATGTTTTTGTTCTGGGAAACTTCCGCTTACTTGAGTTGATCTCACCTTAGATCCAGCATGGGCTTCATTTGTTCAGTGTGAAATAACGCTCTGTAGTGCTGAATCTGCCTGGTAAAACCGAACTGTTGGCTGTGTTTAGTATTCCTAAGTATCTCCCAGGTTTCGTGATTCGTCTCCAGGTCTGATCTGTGTGTGTACAGATTTGGCCTGGCCCATAGGAATTGTGTGATCAGTGTACCACTGCCAGTTCCATACTTGTGTAAACACTGAGCATCCATGTCCAGGAGTTAGTTATCAAAGACCAGCTGTTCCTCTGTTGTAGGTTCACCGCATCTCTCGCTTGGCCCGACGGAAACTGCTTTTGGAGGCACTTTTTGAAAAGTGGGACAACAATGCATCTGGGTTTCTGGACCTGGAAGAGGTGGATGCTGTTCTAAGCACATTCAAGGAAGGGATGGAAAAAGAGGCCTTGAGGAAGGGTAAGGAAACAGCTCTGCTGTGAGAGAACAGTGTCAACACAGTAGGCCTTGAACCATTCAACAACTGTGCTAGTGAAGCTGTTGGCAAGCATCAGTCATTTTTTGTGTTTGCAAGCAGTCATAAGCATACACGGTACGATGTATAAAATGAAAAGGAACAGTTATCCAGACCTACTTGTTAATGCATAGCTCCATCCTCTCCTCCTGTGCGAGACTCCTCTGTGACAGATTCCCAGTAAGAAAGAGAGGTGGCCCAATGCTTTCAGGACAGTGTTACGTGTTCAAAAATTATTCCAGCTGTAACATGCAATATATAGTTGTGATGTGGCAGTGAAAAACACACGTAAAGCCTGAGGACATGTTTTGCACTTTTAGTCTAGCCAGTTTGTGTTATCCACGTATTTTTAATAGATATATTTTACTGTGCTATGTGCAGGAATGTATCTCATAGGAGATAACACCAGCTTTCCTTAGAGGTCTCAAATGGCCTGTAGTAATCCACACTGTTGCACAGCTCTCATGAATTAGATGATAGCAACTTCGAGTCTCACTTCTCTGTTGGTTCATTTCTCTGAATAATCTTAGCAAATTTGGTCTTTGGCAGAGTAGGCTTGGGTCAGACAGAAGTGTTCACCTGGACCTGTCTGGCAGCCTCATGCATATTGACACGTGGGCATTACGTGCTCTGAAATACTGTATTAGCAATTAAGAGCATGTCTTCATGTGTGCTTGGGAGGAGTGGACTGGTTTATTCATCTCCATGCTCATCTTCATGTCGCTTGTTCTGCTGCACATTACTAAAAATGGCTGATTTTGGCAACTACCAAAATCTCTTTATCCTTTAGCTCACTCGAGGCAGCTGGTGGGGTGGGGAGCACACTGCCATGCTGCAGTTAATTGGCTCCAGCCACAGAAGAAACTGGTGGTTTACAGCTCTCTTGTATTCAAAATGTGCTGGAACATACCTCAGAAATATGGAAGGCCATAGTCCCTTCCATGAAGGGGTCATAAATGAAAGGACAAATAAATAGAAAGATAGCATAGCAAAATCAATACCACCTACAAGCAACATAAAACTATTTCTAGCAGCTTCAATCTAATCTCTCAAAGGCATTGTGGAAGAAGCAGGTTTGGGGGAAGAGTTCGTAGACATTGCACTACTCTTGGATGAAAACACAGAGTGAAAAGTGGGGAGAATTATTTGATTTTCCTTGTAAGTGAAAGTTACAGATATAATGGGGAAAAGAATTCGTTATGCTGTGGCTCAGTAACGATGGCACTGATGCTGCCATGTTCAATTTCAGGTATTGAAATCATTGAAAATTCAAAGAGAGGAAAAAGTGGAGGTGAAAGTCCGAACATTTTTATACCACCAAAAAATTCCCCATCCTACTTCTGTCAGAAAATCAGAAACTAAAGCTAAGAATACTGAATGTTCTTTAGATTATGGGCAAGATAAGACAGCATTAACAGTCAGCTCCACCATGATCGGGGCCAGTTAGTACTTGCTACTTTGACAGCTAAAATCAGTGATAAAATTCCCCCTGAGCTCTGTGGGGGAAGGAGGAGGCTCTCAGCTCCCATAAACATCCGTGTCTTGGGTGCACTGGGAGGCAATCAGGGCAGCTCCCTGCCTGTTCCTGTGCATCATTAATCAAAGCATTTTCTATTACACTGTTCCCTATAGACCACTGTATCTATTGATCACAAAATACCCCCTGCTACCTATGTATCGTTGCTTGCTAAATGCGCTAGTCGGAAGCGGCTGGACGAATAGCTCCCTTTCCTTTACTTTACTTCTTCGGGTCCAACAGGATTTGAAATCAGGATGAAGAAAAAATGATGAAAATGTCAGCCACGGCAGTGCTCAGGAGGGGCCCTGGCAGGAGCATGATCAGGCAAGCCCAGCGTGGGCAGAGCAGCCGGTGAATCCCAGGTTTCCAGCGCCGGGAGGCTGCGTGCAGCCCGGAAAGGCTGAGCAAGAGCACCCCCGTGAGCCCGGAGCCGCACGCACCGCACGGGGCTGACCGGCTCTGTTAGCCCGGCTGCTGGCCGGGGTCACACCTGAACAGAAACCCATGGGGTGAATTCACCTTTTCGTGCTCGGTCTGTTAGGATGATAAGCCTGAGATGGGTCCCGTCTGCGTTCAGGACCTCTGGGCAAGTGGGGCATTTGTGAACTAGAGCGAGGAGATAGAGGAAAGCAATTCTTGAGAACGACGATTTGATCCTTGTGGCATTCCTCCTTCCTCCAAGCAAAAGGAAACCCTGCCAGACCTTTCTGCTGCAGCTTATTTGCCTGTATTTGGGCCAGCTCAGCTGCAATCTCTGGGACATGAAAAAGGGGACTGAGGCTCCGCTCCCCGGCCTTGTGGAAGATGGGAAGGAGCAGCCTCCGTGCAGGCATCCTCACTCCTTCGCTCCGCTGGGAGCTAACGGGCAGCACTTCATCATTTTAAATATTTTTCAAACTAACTTGTTCTCGCAAACCCTGTATTGCTTATAGAAGCTCTCTTGCTCTTCTTACTCCTCGTCTACATCTCCTGGTGCAGTACGGGTGATTCCAGAGCACTGTTGTCCCGACCTCTGTATGACTTCAATAGTGCTTTTCTTTTCTTTGCTCCTCGTTTATGAGGTTTAGCACAATACTAATGCTATTTCAATAATTCATCAAAGGCACCTAAAGAAGGGTAATTAAGAATGATAGTTACTTTGGAAGGCTTCAGAAGAAAAACAGAATGTCTGCAAGCATGGTACGTAATGGAAAATCCAGGAATATGAGTGATCTGTGAAACTGTCCGTAGACTCTGGCCTTCACATCTTTAATGGGATTGATGAATAGTTTTTCTGTAAGGTCTCAACTGCTATTACTGTATGCAGAATGCCTACCTGCAGCCCAGTCCCACCAGCCCCTCAAGTGTTTGTAAAATTTGGTTCTGATACAGACATACCTCTGATTTTTGGTAACTCCAAGCAGCTTTCCTATTTTCCATTGATCTTTATTGTTCAGGTATGCTGCAGAGGTACAACGGGGGCACAGGAGCAATGCTGTGCAGGTTTCTCTCTCAGCTAGTGAGGAAATAGGCATCTAGAGGAAAAGGTGCATCCAGTCTTGAAGCTGGAGATTACCTGTCATGACAACAACTTACATTTAGGAGATAGCTGGAAGAACCCAGCATGATGGACTGGAGCACGGCACCCAAAGCCAGTTCAGGGCTTGATTAATATTTCGCATAAGAAAAGCAGAACATTTTATTCAAATAGACTATCCTTGTCTTATTTTCTGTTTCTTCTACTAGCAAAGACACACCTTGGCTCCCGTTACCCACAGCTCAGCAGAGTGGGGAAGCTATCCCCAAAGGCTTTCCAGACTTTCCTTGAGTTAGTTGTTTCTGAATTCACTGGTGATGAGGATGAAGCTATTGATAACCTGGTGGAATTTCTGACCAGAAGTGTGGAACGAAGTCGCGTGGAGTGCCTGCAAAGCTTAGCCAGGAGGAAATGGCTGCACAATATCCAGCAAGCAGCTGAGACCAGCGGAACAAGCATGGAACCAGTTTACAAAGCAGTGTTTAAGGCCCTCTCCCAGGTACGCATCTCAGGGACCACAAGAGTCTTTTGTGTTGGGGTTGTGGTTGTGTTGGGGTTGTGTTGGGGTTTGTGTTGGGGTTGGGCGTGTGAGTGGAACTCGCAGGTAGCATGGGAAGCTGGGCTGAGGGTGGTTTCCTTGTGCTGCTTAGCACTTCGCTGATGCTCAGCAGAGCCCATGGTTGTGCACAGAAAGAGTCGCAGGTCAGATCTGCAATGCAGGAATTCTCATCCATGCCCTGCCAATATAGAACGCATTTCTTGGATACTTGTGTCTCACTTTTTGAAGGGCTGACTCAGATCAAATCTGGAAATCCATAGTTCTAGTTTTGGAGCTTCTGAAATGAAACACGCAAGACTCAGTTTGGGACAAAGACGGTTAATTTGCAGTGGAGATAGTTTCATTTTTAACTTGCAGTTGCAACTTTAGATGTTTGTCCTCACCATTAAAGCCCCCTAAAAGCAAAACTTCTGTCATGGTAGCTGAAGTGTTCTTACAATATTGTCTAGATTTGTAATAGCAACTCTAGCACTTGTTTGTCTGATTGTTCCAAAGGAATCTCCTATTGGAGAAGAAATCCATAGGAGTTTTTCTTAGGCAAAGGTTATAACTAGGGATTATTTTTATATGAACTGCTCTCCATTAGCAGCACGAAAAAAGAAATCAGTTTTCCTTACCAATCAAAATACCAAGCGTTTTTGCTTGTAACAGAGCGTACCAGTCAGATGCAATCACAGCACAGACACGTAGGTGTCCCACAAGTGGTGCATGACATACAAAACCAGTGACCCAGGATAGCATCTCAGCAAAAATGAGGCAAGTGCTAAGTACATTAAATAAGTGTAATGGCCAATGGCTAATGTACATAATGTAATGGGAAACGTTTGGTTGCTAGGATGCAGAAGCCCATGGGGACAGCAAGAAGATCAGTGCCTATATTGCCCTTTTGGAAGAAAACCAGCTCTCTCCAGAGCGGGGGCAGATTCTCCTACGCTATGTGGCATGTACCGCAGATGATGGTCCGTATGTTCTGAACCAGATACTTTACAGAGACATGAAAGGAATAAGGTAAGAAAAACTGCAAAAAACTGTTTATTTTTCTCAAAAATATTTGGAGTGTAGGGGTACAAGGCAGTGTTTGGGTGCACTGGAGGTTGATAGAGTACTCTGGAGAGGAAACCCCCTTGGGGACCATCATGAAATGGTTCATTGTCATATACATGCCCTTATACTTTTCCTGGTCTACTTAGAACTGCTCTGTTTGGGACTTTGCTCCTTTCCTTGGGGAGATGAGCTCACAATCTAATAAATCTCATCCTTTAGCAGAAGTCTATTATATTAGGCCTACATTTTCTTCTTTAAAAATTAATTCCCTTACACCAGGATATTTTTTGAGAACAATGCCTTTCCTTCCCTAGTGATTATACTATAAACAGCTTTCATGCCTCTTTACTTCTCGTTTCCAAAAGCTAGACATATTTGCCTCTTTCTTTAAATACTGCTGCTTCTATTTTCTGGTTTTTTCCAATCAAAATGATTCTATGGTTCTATGATTCTAACCTATTAAATATAACTGCTGCTCTCTTCTGTATTCCCTTTCATTACATTCATTAGTTAATGTTTTTAAAATGTCCTAAGGATGAAAAGTGCCTTATTTACTACCACTCTCTTTGGGATGCAAGTGGTAAATTTGGTATTTCTGGGTGTTAAGGAGCTAACACCTTCCTTCTCTGATGCCAAAAAGCAGTAAGAGACCAAAGCTGCGGTACTTATTGCTTTGCAGAGGTTTTCTGCTGCTCTTAACAAACCTCCTTATAAGCTTATTGTTCAGCTTTGCAGCTGCTGAAGAGGGAAAGCCAATCCATGTTCCAAGGGTTCAGCTTCATGGAAATATCCACTTCTGGAACCATGACCGCCCAGTGGAGGAGAGAACAGGTTCACTCCTGGTACTGCCATTGCACGATGCTCGCTGGAGAGTCTTTGGCATTCTCGGACTTGACACGCTTCGGGACCAGTGTGTGGAAACCATCTTTCTGACCCATGAGATCAGCTTCTATCAGGTGGGCACCATCAAAAAGCAGTTTGTGAGAGCACTCTTCAAAAAGCTGTGTAGGGACGATGTGAATTTTACATGTTCGTTCTGAGTAAACGTAAGATGTATAACAATATCTTACTGATTAGCATCTTGTCTGTAATTGATTATCTGGTATCACTTCATCAATAATTTACTCAAGCTTCTCCTGGTGAGTAAATCAATTGCCCTTTTGTGCAAAGCCCAAAGATAGTAGCTTTTATTTCCTGAGGCTCTGAATCTCGTATTTGTGTTTGTTTCCATAAAGGGGCATGAAACCTTACTTTTTACATGGTGAGCTAATTACAAGGAACAACAGTCCGGATTTCTTTGGGATGCTCTTTGGAATCAGCCTTGTTGTGGATGCCTCATGTGGGCAGCAGGGAGCGCAGCACGCCAACGTTACCAGTCAGTTTGGCTCTCTCCACTAAAAAACAACTTTGCCGACTTCAGGACTTGCCCGTGACTAGGGTACTCTGGAGCTTTAGAGCCTGATTTCATAAGGGACATTTCACAGTCGCTGTTTAGCTTTACAAGTTCTGATCAAAGTAACTTGCTCCAACCGTTTTGCTTCATTTTGCTGCATGAACATTTCCCTGGCTTTTTTCCCCCAAATCCTATGGAACTGTCAAGCTTATTCAGAGGATTTTCCTTTCACAGGGAGTTTCTCATGCCTTCAGCAAAGCCTACCACCATATCTGCACACTGGAAAATGTTCTACAAATGACTGTTACTGCTCTGGACTGGTTGTATCCCAGGGCACCCAACATCCAGGCTGTTACTATGTACCTGGTGGAGCCTGGCAAAGACAAGGTACGCAGAGTACTGCAGTGAGTGTAATAGTCAGGAGCTGACAAGGCTACTCCAGTGAGGACATGTCATTTCTAGCTGCCTGTGATTTCGCAGTGGTTTTCTGATAAAAACTGAAGCCTGCCTGAGATCCTTGAGCCTGCTTGTGCAACAAAAGGGCTACAAAGGTAAAGTGGGAAGGTTGCCTCTGTAAAGGAGGCCACTCTTCATTCTTTTCATCCTCCCGTGTAAAACTACTCAACAGCACTGCTACCACTGCCCCTTCTCCATGGAAAAAGGGAATACTCTACTTCAGTGCTCACAGCTGCGTAGCAACTAATACAGCAAAACTCCACACCCAGCCAGCCAGCCATAGGGTAGCCAACACTGCAAGTCCCTGGTGAAGCTTTGCTGTTTGGGACTTCCACAAAGGGAGCTGCTCTTCTGTGGAGATTCTGTGTGTGTCAAAATTAGGCTATTTTATAGAAAAAAAGAATGTCCTAGCTAATGTATTATCTTATTCATTAGTTTATTCTGAACTAATGTCAGCGGCCAAGATATAAATAACAACTCAGGAAGTGGCTGCTCCCAGTTAGCTAGCTTGTAAAGGCAGCCCCCCTCCATGCGGATCATATCCAGTTGTGCAGCAGGCACTCAGGCCCTGGGAAGCTTCTCACTTCACGTAGAAGTGAGTTAAGACGAAAAGTGCATGCAATATTTAGGACTGATTCTCTGTCATCACAAAGTCCATATGACATCTGCTGCAGCCATAATTCAGCTGCTTCCTCTGATAAGCATGGTTTATGTTGGCAGCTTTCTGTTGTCATTCCAGGCTCTCACTGTTCCCTTGTTAGCTGCCTGATAGCCAGGTCACTTGCTCCCCTCTGTGCTTTTCACGTGTCAAGCCACACTGACACAAACATGACATGAGAAAGAGGACTGCAAGGCGATGGGAAAGAGAAGGGAAATCTCTTCTTGGCCTGTGGGTGTTCATCACTGTGGAGCCTGGGGGTGGATTAGATAGTCTGGCTGAGGGAGGTCCAGGGCACATTCTTCATGCATCTTGCTTCATACACTCTGGGAATCAAACCAAGCATTGTTGGGCGATGTCTTTAAACCATCCCATTGCACTTGAATGTACACAGGAGTTTCCTTTAAGAGATAAACAATTTCCTCCCTCTCCAAGCTTCAAAATGGCTCTTCCTTTCTTGGATGCAGCTAAACCTCCCTTTTCTCTTTGGCAGGCATCGGACTACGCTCTGCGCGAGATGATTACTACACATAATACAGGACAAAAAGAAATTCATAGCTCTCCTGTTCTTCTCCTCAGAAAAGATAACCTCTTAAGGTAGGCTCCAGCACCTAATATCAAATTAGTCACTTCTGGTCCTAGACTCCAGCCTGCAGGCATGATCCCCATTACACAAAGCCCATGGTACTGCAGCCCTGCAAGTGCTTGGCTGTGGCTCTCTCACGATCAAGGCTTCTGGTGCGTATGCATGTGATACTGAATTATGAAGGGGTGAGGAGTATTTTCTCTTTGAGTTTAGGCCTGGAAAAACTTAACTTCTGACTTAATGCTTACCAGCTGAGTTGCCAAGCAAGCTCTACATCTGCTGTGAAAGGTTTGCAGGATTAGAGCCTACACTGAACCATTCTGCTCTTTAGAATAATCTGTCTTTTTTCCATGCCATATTAGTCTCATTTCCTTCAACTATCTGTTTCCTTCCACTGCCAAGATCCTCACAGACTCGTCTTTTAAGCATATCATCCTTGTTGTTAAAGTTGGTTGAACAGCCATTTGCTGTTCCAGAAGATGTTTTGACTTTTTATAAAACTCTATACAACAAACATCAACACGGTTATAAACAGGGAACGGTTCTTAAAGCAAGGTTTGTTAAATTCTTATGATTTTCAGCAATTGCTTTGGCTAAGCAATATTGTGTTCCACAACGCTATTTTCTCCTTTTTGTATATGGCTTGAATGATACTTAAAGCTGTGCATATTTCAGTTCAAGGAAATAAACAATGATTTAGTAATGCATTACTTTTATTTTAAGAACAAGAGATTAATAGTATCTTACTAAAATATGTGAAATAAATTACCAAAAGAAAGGGGAATGGTAAAGTCTTGTACATTTTCCTCTCTTTACTCTCATTTCAGAGATTACTTATTTAAGTGTATAGACAGTTCAGCGGTCGTTTGCACTTCTGTCTGTGGAGAATACCACATTGCAGTACCTCTCCGTGACCTATCAGCACAAGCTCTTGGCATATTTGATATCAGCATTGGACACCACAAGAAATTACCACCTCATGAACACAAAGACCTGCAGAAAATGCTAAAGACGGCCCAAGCTGCCTGCTCTGAGATACTGAAGATGTCTTTAGAGGAAGCAGAACCAACCTATGTACTGGGTATTGCACATACAGAGCCAAGATAGGGTTTTTTAGGGGTGAAATTAGGAATCTCAGTAAAACCACATCTAAAGTATCATTCCTACAAGTATGGAAAGACAAATATAAACGTTTGGTACCTGTAAACTACTCCTGAGCAAGCCTGAGTGCTTAGCAGAGTACAGTTAAACAGAATGTTTAGATTTTCACTCTGGTTCACAGGGTATTTTGTGCCCAAGTCCCACTGAAATCAAAGGTGTAAAGCAAGGCACTTCGTTGCCTTCAGGGATCTAGCATGTCCTCCTCAGAACTGCCCCAACTAAGATCAAAAGAATTTGAATGTCACCATTCCAGAATTACCTGCATGCCTGAACCCTTCATGGTCTTGGGACATCTGCCTGCCCCCGAGGCAAGTTTTGTCTCCTTCTCAGGCACATACCCATTTTTAAAAGTTTCATAGCATACTTGGGCTGTACACAAATGAATCAGTGAAGGAGACAAAGAGTTAATGACAAAGAAGGCAGAGCCGTTCAGTCAGTAACATAAGTCTTGACTAGCAGATGTTTCTGAGCAACTTCTTGAAAGGTTTGCTTTTGATTCCAGAAGCAGAACACCTGGCAAATTTGAGGCATGCAGAGATTCTGTTCCACCGGTTCATGCTGCAGGACGTGCGCGAGTGCATCCAGAAACTTAATGTTGAGAGCTTTGCTGAAATAAAGAGCTATGTAGAACCGCCAGCTCTGGTACATAACATAGTTAAGGCTGTGCTGTTGCTTTTCCATCCAAACTGGAAGGGCTCAGAGAAGATAGAGAACTGGAGTCAGTGTATACTGGTGAGCCTTTAAAATGCTGAGACTTTGTTTTCTGCTCTTCCTCCCCCAAGAAAATATTGTAGAATTTTCCAAGGGTGAATTGGTAGTGAAGTAATTTGTTACCTACAGATTTCCTATACGCTGGACTTAGCCATCTTTAATTCTGTAATCCTCTCTTAAGTTCTTCACTGCCACCTCACTCTTTTTGTTCTCTGCATTGCAGAAACTTGACGACAATTTAATTCAGGAGATTTATTGCTTTGATCCAACTGCTGCCTCTGTGCAAGTTCAAGCAGAGCTGCTGCTGGACTGCATCACTGGTAACTATCATAAACTAATTGTGAGACTACCAGGCACAGCTCAGCAATGAAACAGAGTCAGTGGCAACCTTCAGTTGAGTGCTTTTAAGGTCCTTAATTCAGAAATTAATTTTGATTTCACAATAGATTAAGAAACAGATAAGGGGTCCTAAATATCTGCAGTCTTTTTTGGTCAATAAAAGTCAACCTGTTAAATTTAGAATCAAAATTCACTGCCTTAAGGAAAGGGAAGCAGATCAGCTTTGAAACCTACCAGAACATGTGATCTCATTGTAAATCTTCAGATAAACATATTAAGAATGATAGTTCTTTTGGCAAGTAATCCATAAAGACATATTAAGAATGATGGTTCTTTTGGCAAGTAAGTCTACCTCAGACATCCGTGCGCTGCCCAAGGGACTGACCCAGCTCCAAACAGCAACACAATTATGGGAGGACAGTGTGAGCCCTCCTCTTTGTAAACACCATCTGCCAGGTGCTTAATATACTCACTGGCCATATACAGGGTTTCAGTCTGTCTTTCTCCTTTAATGAATGTGAGCTTTTTTGGTGCTAGAGCAGTCAAGAGGCTAATATTATTTGTAATATCTCTGCAAGAGAAATGACTGTTGCTCTTGTTGAGATCTCTCCCTCGATGATCTAATGCCAGATTGAGAGGCCTGTTAAAAATCAAATGTGGACAAGATTTGTTAATTTAGCTGGGGCTATTTATCAACAGTACCCTGCCTACTGATGAACAGTAAAAACTTAATGCAGTCATAGTTCCTTTTCGTATGTTCTCCTCTTATGTATTAAACTAATTCAGTGGAGGGAACAAAGCAGGCCTAGAGCATCCAGTCTTCCTCCAGTTAGGGATGTAAAGAATACAGCTGCGTCGACTTGCTGTTTCCCAGGATGGAACTTACTTTGAGAAAGCAGTGTCAGATCAGTGGTGTGAATACAGGTATAACTCACAGGAATTCCTTTAAAATGAACATCAGCGTTCACACGTGGTCTATGCTGGATAATGGCCACATGTTCCATATACGTGTGCTGTAACATAGAACAGAGCACAAAGCAACCTACGTGTCATTGACAGAGCAACCTTTAATGGTATGACTCTGTGATGACCTTTAACAGAATTTAGTAAAAGATGTCTGAAGGATTACTCTTAAATCAAATCTAAGCTTGGGAAAAAAAGCACTTTCTCATTATATTTTTAATTATAAAATATTTAGCATTGAAATATAGCGGAACACTTTGTACAACATGGGACCTACCACAATACAAAAGCAATTATAATAAAAAGGCAGCACTCCTGTGCATGACCAGTCACTGTCACAAGAATGCTGTGTGCTTTCCGAAGCATCGCCATTCTCCAGGGTGGAATTACTGGTCTCCAGGGGAAAGCTCCACTGACCGGATGATCTTCTCTACCCACTCTTGTGTCAACACTGGTCACAGTTACGACTTGGCTTTTGGAGTTATGTCTCTCCTTTGTTTCAGGTGTACCCAGAGCGGCGGTGTGGCAGCACGGCTCAGTTCCAGCCGAGTACCTGTACCACTGGGTACACACCTGCCTGGCACTAGCAGAGATCACAAGGAAGCTACGCGGTAAAAGCCCTCCAGCTTTAGCCCCTTTTGACATCCAGGTCTAGTGTGCCTCCAATTAAATCTCTTTAATTCCTCATCTAACTGTAGCGATTCTGGTATTTGCCATCTTATATTCAATTAACTGCTGCTTTTTTACTTTTTATGCATAGCTACTATGTATTTGTTATTAAGATGGTAGGAAGTCTGTTAGGGATTATTAAGAAAAAGCAATAAAACCAATTTTGCTAGTATATCTAGTAACTTTAAAAGCATGAGTAAAGTTTTTTTTTTCAATTACATCTGATGAGAAAAAGAGAGGCAGGGAAGAGTTTGTGACCACCAAGCTACAAAGCTAAAAGATGACACAGCAAATTTCCAAGATCCAGCCTCCTTAAACTACTTTTTAGCAATAATTGTAACTAAAGGTTGTTAATCAGCATTTTGTCGAGTTCTAAACGTTTTGCGGAAAAGCCCTTCACTTTTAACACGGCAAAACCCCCTTTCTTATTGGGATAACGCCTGAGATTACAGCCAACTGCACTGCCGGCAGCAAGATTTCATCTTTCCAATAACGTTTCTTTTGGCAGAATCACTTTTTTAATAAAACTTTTGGAAATCAAACTCCTCTTTCTTTCTTTAGTCGGCAACAAGCGACGACTCCAGGCAGGCGAGGCCTGGCGGGGGCGGGGTGGCTCCTCGCCCCCCGGGGAGCGGCGGCCAGCACCTGCCGCGGCGAGGGCGCCTCAGGGACCTTTCCCGCCGCCGGGCCCACGCGGGCCTTCGTGGGCCCTCGTGCCCGGCGGCCGCTGCCGTGAAGAGCTGCGGGGGCCCTGGCTCCGCTCCGCTCCCCTCCCCTCAGGGCGACGCGGGCCGCCCGCAACAGCCCGTCCCGTACTGGCACTTTCGCCACTCGCCAACGAGCCGTTGAAAAAACTCGAATCCCGGCCTCCAGCCCTCTCCGCCGGCTTCTGCTTCCCTTCTGGAGCGGGACCGTGGCGCGGTGTGGCGGGAGTCTCCGGGGCGGGCAGGGAAAGGGCGTCTCGGCCGTGAGGAATCTGCGGCCGCGGAACGGCAGGCGACTCTACTTGGTGGCGGCGGCGGCCGTGACAAGATGGCGGCGTTGAGCAAGCAGTGAGTGACGGTGGAGCGGGGGCTGCCNTGATGATGTAGTGCCTCCGGCATCGTGGCGTTCTCCAGCTCAGCCCTACAGGCAGTGACGAACTGTTTATTTACTCAGCGATGGACTCGGGGAAAGGCAGGTGGGGGGAGGAATTCCTGATTGAGAGATCATTACCAAAACCATAGGAAGTGTTTCTGAGCACAGAAATTCGCTGTGTCAGCAGAAGAGTTCCTTATGTGTGTAGTTAATCTCTGCATGACATAAGCTGATGGTAAATCTTGTCTTTTGCCATAGCTGTATCTGTGGGTTGGTGGTTTACATTGCTACACAAGATAGGTGAACTTCTTACTGCCTCAGCAAACACAGTTACGGAATAGTGTAAGCTAAGACTAAATCTCTGGAGGTTAAACAGAATAGTGTAGGCTAAGACTAAATCTCTGGAGGTTAAACAGCAGTAATTTCTTACTTCTCCAAGGGAAGAAAAAAAAATCACCTGGAGAGCTCTGGACAAGAGACATTTGTGGCCTAATTTAGGAAGATCATTGCATCCAGAAATTTTGCGTGCAAAAAGACAGCGATAGCTGTGGGAGAAGCTGGCAAGTGTGTGGCAAGGCTGAGTGCACTGCTGCAAATGCTGCTCAGATCTATGCTTGATACATGATGTTGATGCTGATCTTTTGTTTCTAGAATTGTGAATGGTAGACTTTTGGTTTCGAACATGCTACGTGTTTTGTTGTAAGTATTGCTAAAGGTAACCTTTAATTTTTTCCCTAGATATGGGCTCATTATGCCAAAAAAATTGCCGCAGAAAAATCTTGTTTCGAAGAAACTGTCAGTGTTTACAGATGATTCTGATGAAGAGGTCAGTTCAACAGTTTTCTTCTGAAATTTTCCATGTATTCTGCACATTATTTGTTTGCAGCCTTTCATGCCTACATCAGCTTACAGCAGTGTCGCATCATGGTTTTGCATTTGGGTGTGAAATATGATCTGTGTTTTCTCTAGTGCAAGTTACATGGAAGTGGTGACTTGATTCTTAGTTACTTTCTGTCAGCTGTTCCAAAAGTTCATGACAGGTGGCAACCTGTTTGCAAGAGTTAACAGTATCTAGCTTGTAAAGAAATTTGTTGGCTATCACTGATAAATATGTCTGCAAATAGAAAGACAGTAGTAATCAACAGTTGTTTCTCAGATACTAACTTTAAAGTGTAGTTGTTAAGTACATTTTATCCATTAGCTCATTGCACCCAAATTTGATATAAATTATTTATGATGCTCACACTCGCTATGAACAAAAGCAAAGCTGTACAACCCAAAAATTCTAAAGCAAAAAAAAAAGTGTGTGTGTTTGGGAGAAGTAATGAGAATTACTTAGTTCTGGAAGTACTCGCAATACTTGTAACACAAGGCTGAACAATACACAGCTTTTCTGTGATCGCAAAGTTTATTGATACACTGTGATGTGTGACTATATTGCATGATGTTGATGGTGTTCTTTTCTGTAGTCTCCTTTCATTTTTATTTGTTTTTAAGTGCTACCTTCAAAACACTGTTTTTCTGCCTGCCCCAGTAGAGGGTGCTGTGCACTGTAAAAATTGCACTTCTGGATGTACTGCTCTGAGTATGGGGGGCATCCAAGAACTGGTGTGGTATATAGGCTGGTTTGGATACTTTGCAGAAACCTAAGTTCTAAAACAGAATTTTTAAAGGATTTAAAGCCAGTAGCTTCATAGTTTACAGGTAAAGAATAGAAACACAGAATTGTGGAGATGAACTCTCCATATGGATGGAGCTTTCTGGACATAATGTTACAATTCACTGGGTTTTATCGACCTGGATTTACTTGTGATTATATGCGTATTTAACTTTTTTCCACAAAACCCAGAAAATAAACTTTACATGTTAAAATTCTAGACTACGGGTACATGTAAGAAGTTGAAATTTATTGAAATTTAGAAACAGAACCCATGTTACAAAAATGGTCTCACTGCTCTAGAGCTTCACTCAATGCTCTTTCTTTTGTGTGGTTCAAAAAACTAAATGCTAATAAAGCGTCGAATAATCTTTGTCAGCCTCTGACTCCTATTATCAAAACTTTTGTTTGGTGAACTAGCAGTTGTAATTTTTATGTAACAGAATGCCTGAACCCAGCATTTATAGCCTCTGTGTGCCTGGTTTCACTACAGAATCCAGAATGCTGCCGTTAAAAGTATCTGAGCTCCCTTTATACTGGTCATGCCCAGGGCCTTCCTAGTAATGTCCACTCAGCCCTGACCATGAAACTGCCTCAGTGCAGCTTATAGGGCCTATAGGAAACAGAGAAGTCAGGAACATGTCTTAAATTCCATGCCTGTCCTCATTTAGCTACTGTCCTCAGCGCTATCAGGAGGTGCGTCCCTGCGCTTGAGCTCATAGTTGGCACCGTGTCTCTAAAGCAAGGCTTTCCTTTAAAAACAGCTAGTGGAGACGGCAGTGGGTCTGCTGTCCTCAGTGGCAGGAGCACTTTCGCTGTCAGTTTGGGATTTGGTGTCTTTTCTTACATGAAGGGACTGACTTGACATTTTCCAGATCCCAAGAATGAGCTTGAATTAATCTATTGGTAAACATTACAGGGTAGGACTGGGAACCTTCCTGAGCATGGCGCTATCTTGCATTATTTCACTTCTCCATTTTCTTTTAATATCTAAACATGAAAGCAAAATAACAAATGCTAATAATAATAATTCTAATAATAATAATAATGTATGATGCTGTCTACTAACTTTTAGCTTAACAGAGCAAGTAGCCTCGCTTTCAGAAAGGCTGGCATTCACTACCAGAGTCTGCTATAAAGACTCTTAAAAGTTGTCATGCTCATCAGTATGGTACATACCCAGCAAAAAGTAATAATCTCATAACTGCCTTTATCAAAGAAGATAATTTTTTTAAAAAGCAAAATTACTTTATTAGTTCAATAATAATTTCAGAGCTTTTCAAGATAAGGAGCAGCATTTGGGAGGGGTTTCATTTCCTGTCTGCTACCTTATCAGTCAGAACTACATCTCAAATGTCTGGAGGTTATGTATTTTTAACTGAACTCTAATAAAGTTTGTGCTGGAAAATCTCCACACCTGACTTGGTCTGTGATTGTATATTAGGTGCCAAACATTTGCTCTGTTTTGTTTTTTTTTTTAAATGTTACTATGCATATTTCATGAAGATTTTTGCCTTTACCCTTCCTGAAGGAATTTGAAAGGTGATAATTTTTGCTGTGGCTAAGTGCATTAATGGGTGTTAGTTGCTGATGAAGATGATCTTTGGGTTAGTTCACATGAAGCAGAATATCTAGGATGGAAATTTTCTTGAAGTACAGTGTTGACTGGGAAAAACCAGGTGATTACACTTGCTTCTAGCCAATATAGTTCTGAATTATTTGCCTTTGTAATGAGGAGCTGTTGCTGTCTTTAAAAACTGGGAGGGAAGGCTGTTACCCCTAGGAAAGTGTGTTGGAGAGAGGAGATGTTCCAGCAACAAACTATGACATGTTAGAAATAAGTGTCCATTCTGGCTTACTGTTATTCATGATATATCAATTTTCTCCTAGAATACTATTCCCTTATTCATGCATGGCATTTTCAGAGGTGGCTTGCCAGTATTCCCAGTGCTATTTTATTTTATTCCATGTTCTATTTTATCTTTGGAATTTTTAGTGAAAACATCTATGTGGTACAGCAGATAAAATTTCTGTTTCTTTATTGTGTCAGAATTACCCAACATACATTCATGTATCTTACCAGCCTTTCAAAATGATTTGTTGCTGCAGGTTGTAAAGTGTAGATGAAAAATTAACTGTATGTAGACCACAGCAGGTGCTAAATTCAGGAGAGAGATTGTGGAGTCAGTGTGGATAGTTCTGTGAATGTATAAGCTTGATTTGGTGGGGTTTTTTGAGTGACCATCTGAAAGATAAATGGAGTGTTTAAGCAGGCACAAAAGAAGAAACTGAAAACAAGCAGAAAACTATATCCTGTTGTAGTCTCAGAGTTTTGATTTGCTTTCAGATCCTTCCATTTGCTTTGCAACTGGATACAGTATGACTAAGAGAAAGATTGGCAAAGTAATGGGCGTTGATGATGACCAGAATTTATGCAACGGTTTTCATCCAAAATAAGACTGACTAAAGGGGTTCTTAGGTAACTGAGGAGAAGGAAGTGGACAGGATGTATGTAAGATCAAGAATGATTCAGGAAAGTAAAAGGATTTTGCCGTTTCTCATAATATGAGCAGTAGGGTATATTATGGAATTACCAAGTAACTGGTTTAATCTAAAGAAAAGGAAGTTGGGGCTTTTCCTCCACACAATATATGATTAAGTTGGGGAACTCGCTGCCACAGGATGTTATGGCATGGCCAAAAATATAAATGGATTCAGAAATCATTAGTCAAATTAAGGGATGCTCTTGGTGTCAAACAACGGTCCAGGTGCATCCTCCAGTTCAGCAAGTCCCTAAACTCCCAGTTTCTGGAAGCTAGGAGGGAATGCCAAGGAAAGCTAATTCTCTGCCTGACTTGTTTTTCATGTTCTTTCTCTTAATCTTCCACTGGTAGCCATGGCTCATATAGTACATGAGTTGAGATGATTCTGTTGTCTGACTTGATTCCCTCCAGCTCCCCACCCATGAAGGCTTGAGTCTCATTTGCGTTTAGTGCTCACCCACGTGCTGTCTGCAGTTGGATAATACAGGTCTTTAGAGGGCAAGCCCTAATGGGGCACTGCTAGGTACAGCTGCGCGAGAGCGTAAGTAGCTCATTTTACGATGTTTTGATACTGAAGTGTCATGAATCCAAACATCCCACAGAGATTCCTTATCTGACATGAGAAGAATTAAGTGCTCTGAGCAGAGTCACATCTCAGCTGTTCAGAGACATAGACACATAGGACCACAAACGTGGGGCAAGATCCATAGAAACACACGCAGGTATCTACACTTGAGTTCGCTGAGCTCCCTGTACAGTCAGTAGAGATGCGGTACTTCTGGGGCACAACTTAGCTCATTCTAAAGTAGACACCTAAAATCAGTGAGATAAGTTTTGTGCTGAAAGTGTCTTATTTCTCAGTCTTTAACAATAAAGGGCTCTTGGACTGCCTAGCTCAGGATCAGTGTAAGTTCTGCTTTTTGTGGACTTGTCGCGGGGGGGAGTGGTTAAGGTTTAACGGTCGCTCAAAGAATCACCACCAAAGATATGAGGGAAAGGTGATTTTTAATATAAATTTG
>VZSC01011390.1:172781-237910 GCA_013398225.1 Steatornis caripensis
TCTGAACCTCGTGACTCAACGGGAGGGCACTCCTTATACCCTTTTCCCTAAACCCTGTATACATCACTCCAACTCGACCCTGACTCAGTTTCCCCTACCCGACCACTGTAAAAAATCACTTCTCTCTGTGCCCCCCCCCGCCATTCACTGTGACAGTTGCACCTAAGCACCACTCTGACCCAATTCCCTTTCACAATCCCTTCACACAGTAAGTAATAGAGTGAATCTTGCCATCGAATTCTGTAAAGTCGCGCTTCTTACAAATTTATATTAAAAATCACCTTTCCCTCATATCTTTGGTGGTGATTCTTTGAGCGACCGTTAAACCTTAACCACTCCCCCCCGCGACAGGACTGGATGGCTGTCTGTGCTTCTTTCACTTGCTGATCAAAATAGAGTTCGAAATTATCCTGCTGTTGCTGTTTGGTCAAATATTTTTCTGTGCATCCAGTTAAAACTAGAAGGTTGTAGTGAGAGATTAAAATCAAACTACATATAATCTGCCTGATGTCACTGAAGCATTTCATTTCCCTTTAAAATGTATTTCACTTTAAACAAGGTGATTTATTTTATATGTCTGCTGCAAAGCAGCGTGTAGACAATTCAAAAGGGCAATGTTAAAGGGCAAGACCCCCTCGTGGGTCTTTCATAACAAGTTATATTAGGGCAGAAACATCTTTTGGTTTTAAAAAAGGAGTGGGCTGATGCCTTACGTTGTCTGTCAGTCTGTACCGTGCCTGGGGTTTTGGTAGCAACCGCAAATGCATTTCCTTAGGGGGCAGGCTATGCAGCTAATACGAGATACTCCGTTCATAATAGCTATGGTATCAGAATTTGTTGGTCTCGTACTTCTTGTGGCAGTAAGTGGGGAAAAACAAGTCAGGCATCTCACATATACTTTGAGAGCATCTCTTAAAATAGTTGGGACATCTTTTAGAAGACATTCTCAGCTTCAGATTTAAGGTTGTAACTTTCTAGAAACCAGCTTCAACACTGAAAATTACAATAGTCATAGACTAAGACTTATTTTCTGACACTATGCTTAAATGGTGCTGCACTCTCCGCTCCACAAATTATGTCATTTACAGCAGCAGTTTAGGAGGAATTACTTCTAAAATGCCAGTGTCAGCAACTGGCTTTTTTCCCAAAGAACAAATGACAGCAGATGAGTAGCAACTCAGAAGGGTAAATAGAGCCCAAGTATTCTTTGAACTAGGCGTGTTCTGGTGAATCATTTGCTATTCTCCCTTTTGGTTTGGTTTTCGAAGATGAGCTTTATACCATTCATTGCCTGACATTTGCCTGTAGTAAGTTCTTGAATGTGCTGGCCAATTTCAATTTAATTCAACAAGACTAGACGTCTCTAGCTGCAGAACACAGAACCCCATTAATGCCCCAATGAGAAGAAAGACAAGGTGGTCTCAAGTCTCCTCCATTGTGTTTGGCTGGCCTGGGAGCTGAGGACTGGCTGCCTAGTCTGCAGGAGACAGGAGGAAGCAGGAGATGCAGAAGGAAACCAAGGAGCTGCAGTTGGGACCTGAGATATGGGTAGAGTGGGACATTGTGGTGGGAAGGCAGAAAAGACAAATTTGTGAGAATGTGAAATGTTAGTTGGCTCATTTGTTGAATTGCCTTTTTAGGTGTTTGCTTGTGAAGTTTGAATTGAGCTTTTTTGTATAAAGCTGTAAGTTGTTCACATGCTCTGTTGCAATTTGAACAAAGCTGAGACAAACCAAAACATTGGTCAGTACTTTGAATGTTCTTCTTTGCTTATGTAGGAGCAATGTAAAGAAGACATTTTAAGAAGTAATTTACAAAAGGTACTTACCTGCAGAATAAAAGTGAGGAGGTAGCTCAAGCACTTCAGAACCTGGAAGAAGTTTATAGATAGCTGAAGGAGCTAAGAAGTGGGAGAGAACAGTGGGAAATGTTAGTAGATTGGAGCAATTTCTTTTATTACTCCACCTTTTTTTTTAACCTTTTTGGGTGCGTACAAGCTATCTTCCACGGTGTCATAGGGCTGGCAGACTGTAGAGTCACATTTCTAAGAGTTTCTTGGTTTGCATGGATTTTATGTAGTTTCACAGGACAGGGTTAAAAACATTTTTCTCCTTCAAGAAAATATTGAACTATAAGCTTAGTGCTTCAGAAGAATAGCCTGACTGCAGGGGAAGAGAAGGGATGAGACAGATTGCTGAGCTTATAGGGCCTTTAATAAATGGCCAGTTGATAAGTAAAAACAATACAAAGAACGGGAAGTTCTCATCTGTCAGAGCTCATAGGACAACAGGAAATTGTCAACCATAAACCATTAGGGAAGATGTTTGGGTTTTGTAAACTTACTGCCACTCTAGACAAACAAATCGCAGGTGGACTTCTTTACAGTTATATGTACAATAATGAGATTATATATTACTTTTGTGTTTATATAATCTTTGTAGATCAACACGTTTATTTCATGTAGGCAGAGAAGGAAAACACTCTAAGCGGTGTTTCAAATATTTTGGTGGAATAAAGCTTCTTCTGTAAATATAACTGCAGAATCTGTTTTGTCTTTTACTGAGCCCTTGCTTTCTGGCATAATGCAGGGGAGATTCCTTACTGTTGAGTTACCTGTCTGTATAGCCAGTGTAAGTGTGTCTGATAAAGGAGTCCTTCAGTGATGACCCTTAGTATGTCAAGCAGAGGACCGTCCTCCCCGAGAGCCAGGAGGAAGTCTTGGTCTTCTGTGTAATGCTGGTATGTGTTCCACTGCCAGCTTAAAATAGGTGTTTATATTAAGATGTTCATACTGACTCATTTAGAGCATTTTTGAAAGAAAGCATGCGACATAAGGATTAAGTATTTTACATATTTCTCAACATCAACTCTTCAGTCTTGAAAGCCAGAAGTAAATACTAGATGAATGAAGCCAGGATTCTTGTAGGTTGTTTTAAACTAAATAATGCGCTATTTACTTCCCCCAGTCAACCAGCCGACCAGCTACATAAATAACTGTAGCCAGTTCTAGTTCAAGTAGTCCAGGTAGTCATCAAGCTGCAGTATACAGGCTGTAGTCCCTGTTACCACAGTGCACTCTGAGTGTGTTGCTAATGTCTGCCAAGCTCAGCTTCCTAAAGCCTGAAGCATGGTCTGCTTCCTTACCTGGGTATCTGCAGCTGGGAAGAGATTGAGGCTGCTTTCTAGTGATGAGCATAACTGAATCAGAGCAATGTTTTCCTTCCTTGAAAGTGCACATCATGCTTTACCTTTATTACTGTAGTTTAACCACAAAGTTTTAACATTTTGAAAGCAGAGATGGCTGTTCTCTGAGTCTGCATGTAGCAATTAAAACAATAGAAAAAATTGTAATACTTGCCCTTTCAAGTTCCCATTTTCACTTGTCTTTAAGTCCCTCAGTTGGAATGGGCTAGGTAGGAATGTTTTGGATATTCTAGGTCCCTTTTTTCTGATTGTAGTATTACTTATGAAATTAGATCCTAGTATGTTTATGGGAAGCGAGCAAAGGTCTGCGTGTCTAGAATTCAGTGGATGCTATTGCGCGATACCGTATGTACCTTCCCCAAATAGTGACAGTGTTGCCTTAGCACCTTCTCTGTCTGAGTTTAGAATTACTCCTTACTTCTCTGAGCTACTACCTTTCTGGCTTTTTTTTTTTTTTTTTTAAAAAAGCTACATGGAAGCTTGCAAGTCTTTCTATTATTTATGGTTTGCATAGCAGAAAAAGATGCCTTAGAGGTGATCACGACTCGTGAACTCAGGAAGAGTCTTAACCGTCCTTGGTGGGTGGCAGTGGTCCCAAAGATACTGCGTTCCTGTGGTCTTCGTGAAAATTGGCAGCTGCGTAAAGGGACAGACATCGATGAGAATTTGAGATTTTAATCTTTCTCACTGTTAAGGAGGAATGGTTGACTGGTGGCTCAGCACAGGGCTAGCTTTTGATCACAAACAGTGTTGCCCACCTGCCAAATGAAGCAGGCAGGGTGTCTGCAGAGGTGGTAGGGGAAATAAAGAGACAGGGCACAAAGTCACATGTAACGAAACTCCATTAATTCTGCTGCTCATGGCACAACTTGTTCCCTGTTTCTGAAATTAACCAGTGAAAAATACTCGGACTGTTTACAGTCTGTCATGTAGAAAATTGTGGGAAGCACTTGTTTTTTTCCTTGTTGACACATCTGCTGAAATTATAATAGCTTAAGAAAGAGGAGTTGTGACAGGTTATTGTTTTATTTTAAACATTAAATCAAGTCAAAAGCCCCTTGTTCAGGGGATTGGTTTGAGTTTACGTGGTACTAATCCTGTTTGATTTCAGAAGATGCTAGACCCTGCTGCCAAGCTCCCTGGTAGTTGGTTTCCATTTTTTAATTTTATTAAGAGCTGATTACACAATCTCTTTGTCTTTTTAAACTGATAGAGCATGTATTAGTCAAAGTTGCAAAACTTGGGAAGCTGCCAAAATGCAAAAGAATTTTTCCTTCCTATTCTGCTTTTTAAGATTAAGAGATATTTAATTGCATAAACAAGTCCTGTCATTATAGTGAATCTGTTTAATAAACAGTGTTATCTGTTGGTTGAGAGAAGATAGATATGAGTTTAGTTCAACACAAATTAAAAGACAAAACTAAAAAAAATACAGTGCTTTTTTTAAAAGACAGTATGATTAGAAAACATGTTTTCAGTAGTGGATACGTTTTTTTCTTAGGGAAGATTAGTATTGCTGTTTTGTAGCATATCAATCTTGAGAAATTAAACATTAACGTTTGAAGTACATGCTGTTCAAATCAGCAGTATCCTTATTTCTAAAAATATGGAACTAATGATACAGATCAAACTTTAAATCAGCGCCAAATCCTTTCTGATACTTGTTTTTTACTATGAATATTGGTTTTTTATGTGATTGTCAGTAACAATGTTTACTCGTGACTGCATCATCTCTGATGACTTTTACATCCTGGAAGAAGAGTATGTATATTGTGAATAGCGTCTATCTATTTCACAGACTATTAGAAAATTAATTAAAACAATAATTGAGAATATTTATCCTTTTCTAGTCACAAACATAGAAGTCCCAAGAACGTTAAAACGTTTTTGATACATAAATTGGTGGGAGGGTATCATTCCAATTTCTGTTAATTTCAGGGATTTGTTTTCTGTGTTTCACCCTTTTTTTTTAATGGCAAAACTGAAATAATTGTAGTGTTTGCGAGTGAGTAGATCTATTACAAGCATCCATCTCTTAGGAATTAGTTTCAGTACTGGCTTAACTGTCCTTTGCTGGATGTTTTGCCTGCTGATGCGCTAGGCTTCTTGCACCAACAGACGGACACTTGCCATAGTGGAGGGGTATGTCTTTTCTATCAGTTTTCTGGCAGTGGTTGGAGGAGGGCATTGCAACTAAACAATTTTCACAGACTTCCTATGCGTCTGAACACTTCTTGGGTGGAGATTGCTTGTTTTGTGAAATGGCATGAAATTTTATGCAGCTTTTGAGGTACACACATCAATGAAATAGTGTTCTTAAACTCATCACCATTTTCATAAAAAATAACATGTATACAGATATATATGTTGAGGTACTGCAATACTTTGCTCGTGGAAAAGGCTGATTCGTTGTATGCTTGTGAATGAACTTTCGGTTTTTCTTGCTAACAGAAAAATACTCTTGAAGTGAGAGACTGACATATGTAATGGTACTATTATATAGTTGTTCATTAGGATGGCAGAAAAATAATATGAGCTGTGTCAATGTAATTAATTTTATTTATGCAATGTTTCCTTCTTACAGCCATCTGTTGGTGAAAGTCTTCAGAAAGAAGCATTGAAAAAACAAGCAATGAAACAGGTAAGATGCACTGGGAGCTGTTCATGCCCATGGCAAATTTGGAAATGACTGCATCCATTCTCTATTAAATAATTGCAGAAAATAATTGTGCAACTTGAGAGTTAGAGTTACCCTTTAAAAAAGTTCCACATAGTTTTATGATTTTGTACATTGCTCTTTGCAGCAGCAGATTATTTAAAACTTGACTAGAAATTCTCAGAGCCTTTCATCTAGCAGAGATTTTGTTTCACTTTTCTGGGCAGGATTGTTCTTTTTGAAATTCTTCTGGCTATGATCAGAGTAGCTGAAAAACTGCCCAATGAAAGCTGCGTGAGTGAGGGTTTGACAAAGAGCGGGTCATAATTTGAAACACAATAAAATTTCTGATTACTCAAGACAAGCATTTAAATACACAAGATATTGAAGTTGTTTTATGACATTAAATACATTGATGCTTTTAGAATTTCACAAACAGTTTGTTTCATTGTTCAATGTAATGTTACAAAGTATTGGGTTTTTAATTATATACCAACAGTGAGGCTTTTACTGTAATAGAGGAAAAAATTGTACAGAGGAAACACAAATTCTACATTTAAAAAAGATCCAGACCAGTAAAAGACATAGCTAGGAAAAAAAGGTATTTATGCACCACATTTTTAACACATTGCTGTTTTTTGATGGAGGTAATACGTACTTGAGAGAAACTTGTATGGCTGCTGTTCAGCGTTCCTCTTCTGTTGCCAGGAGATCTGATCTGAGGGCTCCCCTAGCAGCTTTTTTTTTTCTGATAGGACTTTTAAGAACTGAATGGTTTCACAGTTCATACTTCCAACTTGACTGTACAAACAGAAGACAGAACTGTGAAATACGGAATCATATGCTGAATTATATTGCTACATATTTATTATTTGGAGCTTTGGGGAAGAGGGATAAACTATAGATGAAAACAGACAATAAAATTTATTGAAATGTTGTTTACTGTTTATTAAAAAACCGAATTGTTATTTGATTGACCAGTTCGCTCATTAAGAAGTTTTCAGTATTGTTTTTACTGTTGTGCTTTGCTTCCTGTATTTCCTGTAACTGCAATTACTGTTCATGATTTGGGTGTTCATCTTTTCAATCCTGGTAAGCAGTTCAAGAACTTTGTAGAGCGGACTATTTTAAATTTACACTCAATGTTCTAATGGATAGGTTTATATTAAGATCAGTTTAAATTACAATATAGGAATAAGATGTTTGAAAGTAGGAAAAGAATTCATGCTTCATTTTTTGGTGTCTTGTCCTCCGTCCTTTCCCTTTTAGACTAAATTGGAGATTCAGAAGGCTTTGGAAGAAGATGCTACAGTGTATGAATATGACAGTATTTATGATGAAATGCAGCAGAAGAAGAAAGAAAGTAATGCCAGAGTGTTATCCGGAAAAGATGACAAAAAGGTCGATACCTGAAAATGTATGCTGTCTGTCTTATCTCTGTATGCTTGGAATAACTCTGATTGCTGAACTTTTAAGCTTTACCAAATGCATTTTCTCATGGGGCATACAAGTATTGTGCTCAAATCCTGTTATATAAGGTAGTAACTTGCAAGAATTTTGGCAAAACTGTTAGTTCAGAGTCCTAATCTAGTGGAATTCTGGAGGGTGGCAGACTACAAGTTTCCCAACCGATTTATGATGTACGTGTAGCATATCGTTCCATGTGTTTCTGAAGAGAATGGTACAGTGGGATAATAGGATTAGAGGCAATGGGCCCTGCAACAATGCTACTTCTCTTAGTAAAGACTCTTTGGTTATTAAGCCAAGGAACATAAATCGTCCTTCCTCGCTTGCTAGCATGCTTGCCGGGGAACTGTCAGAAGACTGAAGTAATTAACTTTCATTGGTGAAATGTGAGCCAGTTTCCACAGCCCAAGGCCTTGTTTCAAAGCATTGGTGAATTATCCTGACAAGTGATATTTTAATGGTTATTCCGTTTCATTTGAATGGTCTTGTCAAGTTATGTGAGTACAAAAGGAAACTTCCCACTCCTTCACAGCAATAGAAAGGCAAGATTATTACAAGACTGAAGTCAGAGGGATAAGAAATCAAAAAACATTTAATTTTACTCAGAGCAAAAATCATTCTAGTCAAAGATGGGCTGAATGTTTTGATTTAACACAGCAGCCTCTGTTGTTATTGGGAAGCATGCCACATTAGTGATCTAAAAAGAAATGACAGTGTATTTCAGGTAGCTGTCAAACAGTGTGAGAATACGTTAGACTAGCTTCTGTCCATTGTCTTCCATTGCAAACTTTCTTCAACATCTCCAGCAAGCTTGATTTGTGTTTTCTTAGCCACCTTCATTATCTCTCAATGTTATACCTTTTTTCCCTCCTATTTTAGCCCAGATACATCCAAAATATCCTCAAAGCAGCTGAGATTAGAAAGAAGGAGCAAGAGAAAAGAATGGAAAGAAAAATTCAGAAAGAGCGTGAAATGGAAGGAGGAGAGTTTGCTCACAAAGAGGCTTTTGTGACTTCAGCTTATAAGAAGAAGCTGCAAGAAAGGGCTGAGGAGGAGGAAAGAGAAAGAAGAGAGGCAGCTCTCGAGGGTGAGATTCATACGGAAGTAATTCCCCTTAAAAAGAAGGATGGCCTGGTACATGATTTACTACATTATCATCTGGTCTGTCTGTGAGGCTTGAGATAATTAAAAAGGACCAGATAGCAGATACTGAATCAGATCCCACTTGTCTTTTATTTTTCTTTGTACGTGCTACTAAGGAAACAGAGGAAGCTTCTCTGTGTGTCAGTACTATTTGGGTTGCTACTTTTGATTTTTGAGGAAGGGTCAGTTGTTGAAGGAAGACTCCTAAGCCTGGGGTACAGTGATGCTTATGCTCCTTACTTTAGACATTCTGTACAGTGTCCCAGGAATAAGTGTAAAGGCTAAGATATAGGATCATAAGATAAATCAGGTTGGCGTTGACCTCTGAAGGTCATCTGTTCCAGCCTCCTGCTCAAAGTGTGGTGGGCTGTGAGGTCAAATCAGGTTGCTCTGAGCTTTTTCCACTCTGGGCTTGAAAACGTCCAGGATGGAGATTGCAGTCTTGGTGGTGTCTAGCAATTGTGAGTTGTGTCTGAAGAGTATTTCTGGCACGGTAAATCCAACCTTCCTTTCTTTCTCTTAGCGTATCTGGATGTGACCAAACAGAAGGATCTCAGTGGATTTTACAGACATCTTTTAAACCAGAGGGTTGGGGAAGAAGAGACGCCTAAATGCAGCTTCCGTGAAGCCAGGTAGGATGCGATTCCAGAAAGCTTTCAGATATAAAACAACTTCTGTTCACTGGAACACTGTAAGAATTAGACAGAGAATACTAGAACACTGGTGGGGCCAGCTGATTACTTTATACAGCTGATGACCTGAATTATTTCAAAAATGTCTAGTGATTGTCAGTGGTATAGACTATAAGACAGAAATGAGCTGGGCAGGGATGCTGTTTAAAAAGTACCAAGAGGACAGTCATACTTGTAATACTGCTTGGTATTATTGTCACCTATATTTACTTTGGTTTACATAATATTTGGCAATCTGCATTAGGTTACTGTTTTGAATCATGAGGGAGACCAAAGCTAAAATAGCGAGCATAGAGGTAAGTCATAGGAAATGGTGTTGTGATAAGAATTTCATTAATAAAATGGGAGTCTCTTAACTTTGTACTTATTCCACATTTACAGGTTCATAAGTAATTAATTAACTGAGTGTTGATGCTGTGGTAGAAGGAATTAATCAAACATATAGGAAATCCAGTGGGAGTATTTTAAAATCTTGGCATATGCACATTCCAAAGCAAAGTAATAAGATGGGGCTGAATTATTTGTGTAGTTGAGATGGTGAAATTCTGCCTTGTGGGTAAATATGGTAAAGGGGATATGTTGCTTATATGCAACAACTGATCATTTGAAACAATTAATTCAAGTTAAACCTCACTTAGGATAGGCTTTAAACCTGGATGTCACTAGTTAAATGCTTGCCATCACAAAGAAAATGCAGCTTTCATCAAGAGATCTTCTAGATCTGAGATTGAAGTATTAAAAAGTAAATTCTTAGTTTAAATGAAGAATGTGATCACAGTGACTTTACTCAGCTGTCAGAAATAAGGGAATTCTAGATTATGTCTTTAGTATAAGGATATCCCACCTTATTGGAAATAAATAGGCAAAAGTAGTGTAAAAGAAATTTAAGAATTACTGACTGGAAGAAAAGCAGAACACGGGAAATTTGACATCACAGTTTTGTCATTTGAGACTTAAAGTATTAGTATACCTCTGTGTTTGAAAAAACATCCTGTCTCAGCCTCTCACCAAAGAGAAATCCTGGCTTGGTTTCAGTGGTGCACAAAGATTGCTACTGAGATGGTTACATGAACTTTGCATTTTATGTTTTCTTTTTTTATTGATGAAATCTAAGTTCTTCGCTTGCATCTCATTATAAAAACAGTAGAACTAGTGGTCAGCCCACTTGGTTGTCCATTTGCTTTAATAGTTTTTTCAGAGCCTCTTCAAGAAGATGTAGTTTTATACTGCATAGAGATCATTTGAAATGATGGTTTCTTGATCTTGCAAACTAAGGAAATATTCCTTTTGTGAGTTGTATATAAAATTAATTCAGGGAAAAACAAGTAGTACTGTAGATGGTACTCCCAGCAAGGCTTTCAAATAAACTCAGGTGTGTAATTTAATTTTATGCATTCTTATAATGGTACAATAGGATACAGAGAGAAAATGGCTTGGTTTTCAGATCTCAGAATTTGCATCACTTGCCCCTAAAGTTACGCAACTTTGACTTGTCATTTTAATTAATTGGATTACTAAATAAATAATCAAGCTTTTCTGCATAATTTTTAGTCATTGTTCATAGACTAACCATGCTTTCAAGCATGCATCAAACATTCAATCTAACTAGATGGTGTGCTGATTCATAAGAATTTACCACAGACTGTATCTGTATGATTAAAAAGAAGAGATACGTGGCTTGTATGAGTAAACGTATTTCCTTATCAGTCAGAAAAGAATGACAAAGCATAACCTTTCTGTCGGCTACCCAAATTGGTCCTTCATGGGTCGTCTTTTTGTATTTAAGAATGTATGAGCTGTTAAAAGATACTGATTTCTATCTAGCCACAAGAGTGAGATCTTCAGAAAATACCGGATTAAAAAAATCTACTGCTACTGCTAATGGAAGCTGTGTTCCTACCTCTCTGTCAACAAAACATACAACCTGCTGCTTCTCTGCATACTTATATTTGTCGTGAATAGAGGAATAAACACATAGGAAGAAATGTGTAGCTTACACAAGAATACAAATCTACATCTTTTTCCTTAGATGGAGGCTACAGATACTTAACCATAGTCATGCTTTTGGCTAAATTCATCAGCTCGCATTCACCAACAAACCAGATACAGGTACTTAATAGAAATCCTTTGCGCTGCATTCCTGGAACCTGAGCCACAGATAGATTTGCTTTTTTAGACTTTTCAGCAGCATCTTTTGCTTAAGTCCTGACCAGAAGTCAGTTTGTAGACAAGTCTGAGATTTCAGGCCATGTAATGTTGTTTTTTTCTTTTTTAACATAAAAAATGTAGGATAAAGGAAGAAAAATCTGACAGTTGTTACGATGAATCCAACCAAAAGAACAAATGCCCATATGAAAGGCAAAGACTGAAGCCCACTGCTAAGAAAGAGAATAATCCAGACGCTGATACTGACTTAGGAACTGATAGTAGTGATGACGATAAGAGACACAAAAATAGTAAAATAAATTTGAAGAATAAGAAAAGGAGAGAGAGCTCCGTGAGCAGTGAAGAGGGGACTAAACGTCACAAGAGCCAGAGGCATTCCAGGTCACCAAGCTCGTCCAGTATGGAGGAAGAGCGCACAAAAGCCCAAACAAGCCATCTTACAAAGAGAGGAGAGAGCAGACCAAGCAGAAGGGGAAATGATGTACAACACGGTGAAAAAGGTTACGAGAGAAGCAGGACCCGCGAAAAGGATCACCAAAGAGAAAAGGAAGAGCGACATAGATACGGGGATCACACTAATAAAGACAGCTATAGAAGGAGGGAAGAGCAAGATGATAAACAAAGGGGGAAGGAAAGAAAAGAGAAGGAGGGACATGGCAGAGAATGGAGGAAGGCAAAGGAGAGAGAAGAGAAGAGCTCAGAAAAGGAACGAGAGAAAGAAAGAGTAAGAAATGATAAAGATAGATACAGTGACAGAGAGAAGGAGAGAGGAGAGAAATGCAGAGAAAAGGAAGATTATGTGAAGGAGAGGAGAGAGAAATATGGTAGTGATGAAAAGAAATACAGAGAGAGGAGGGAAAGTACTCCTACATCCTTAGAAAAAGATGGGGAGACTGATCTGGAAAAAGAGAGAAAGGGAAAAGAGAGAGAGGTGGATGAGAAGGGAAGATCCAGCTCTGGAATGTTGTCTGAGCAGAAACGTAAAGCAGGAGAAGAAGGGGAGAAAAAAGACGAGAAAGAACAAGCACCAAAACCATCTGAGAGCATGAGCAAATTTGCCAAACGGAGCAATGAAGAGACAGTCATGTCAGCAAGGGACCGCTATTTGGCAAGGCAAATGGCCCGTGTCAGTACTAAATCTTACGTTGAGAAGGAGGAAGATTAATGTCCCTGTGGTGGACAAAAACACTTTGTCTCTCAACCAAGAGGAAAAGCCACTGCTGCACGGACTCTTGTACAGAAGTAAAAGTGTATCCTAGCTATTTGTTCCTGGTTTTCATTTAAGAAATTGTGTGTGCCATGATAGAAGAACAACTTTTGAAATGGAGTAGTGGATCACTTGGTACACACCCTCGGTCTGTTTATACAGTTGAAATACTAAAATCTGACTCTGTCCTCCCTGGCCTTCAGTACCCTATCATCGGGCTTTGAAGATTCTGGGACAGACCTAGGAGTATTAAACAACATAAGGTGAGAATACTTCTCCCCTACTCCGTCCACCAGCTGAAGCAGTGAGCTCTGCTGAAACAAAGGGGTTCTCAGCCCTTAGCAGGAGTCATTGTTGCCCAGTGATGCTCTCAAAAATGAGAAACAGACCTGTAAAAGCAGGGAAAAAGCAAGAAAAATAGCCTGAAGAATAATCTAGGAGATTTCTGTATGTAGTAAGTATGGCATTTTGTGAGTTATATGCATCTTGAGAGATGAATTTCGTATTTATGTGTGGGCTTTGGTTTTCGGGACCTGATGTACAGAAACAAATAAAGTGTAAGATACATACTGGATGTAATGCGTGGGTCTTTTTTAATGCTTTTGTTATTTTACTGCATCTTTTTTGTGTGAAATAAGGTATGTGAGTCTTTTTTCATGTATTAGTCATACCTGCTTGTTCTACTGGAGGTAATGTTTTAGATTTGTCAGTGTCTCTGTTCAAAGGTTCATCATCAAGAATAAAGTTATCTCCAAACTACAACTTGGTAAGTAGGGTATCTGACAATGGTCATAGTTTTTAGAATACATTTTCAACACTTTTTACAATGGTTTCTTTCACCTTGTTTTGTAGTAAATTTATCACTTTTTTGCTACGGTAAGGTGAACTAATATAAAATAAAAAGGCTTTGAGATAATGTGTTCCTCTAATATTTTGTTCAGCAGACAAATGAGACAAAATGTGCGTAAAATTAAATGCCAAGCCTGTCAGTTTACAAAGACTTGAAATGGAATGAGTTTTATGTGTAAGCTAATCGAGTAGCTAAGCACTTACTCCAAGCGTGGATCAGTTTGTTTTTCCTGTTCTGTCTAAACAAATGTGATGTGCGTTGGGAGTATTTAGAAGTGGGCCAAGGTTCAAACACTAAAGGAAATCTTCTGCTTTTTGTCAGAGGCCTTGTCAGTATAGTACATATAGTACATATAGACTAGATATTCTGCTTTTCCTTGGAATTGAGTTTTATCTTTGTTCTTCCTGTAAGAGAGAGGCACAAGAGACATCTACAGGTGGATTATGAATATTAAATTTATTACAATAACAGTTTACAGTACAAGGCACATACTGATGACTTACAGTCAGCTTGCAACACTTGTAACTAAACAGCCGCATAAATTAATACAGGTGCATCATGTACAAGTTGGAGGGAATACTCAGTTCTGTACAGCTAAAACTCCAGTCTAATTCTCTTTTCTTAAAAGGCAAACATGCTCCTAATTTAAAAGTTTAATAAAATCCTTTTCACTGTTCAGAATAGAGAGTAGGATGTACTTGTGTGATAGAGAAGCGAAAGATGAGTTGAAGAGAAGGAATTTGTTTGCCTCATAACACTTTTAATTGCAGTGCAGTCCAGTTGGTATCAATATAACTAGGTTTTGTACAAAAACAGTGTTTAATGTATGACTACTTGTTGAGCTACCTGATAAATATTGGTTACTCTAAATGTTTTCAGATGGGTATGTAAAAGGAGGAAAAAGGAATCAATGATAAAACCAAATTAAATCAATTTCTCGATATTTCAACCACTCGGCTAAATAGAGGTAATAAAAATTGAACTTATGATAAGAAGATTTTGAAAACTTCAAACCAGTATGCCATATAACAAAAAAAAAAAAAGGGGGAACTATACTGCCTTGCAAGTTCAGCTTTTATAGAATGAAAACATGGATGTACTTTATCTTTGTATTATTCAGGAAAAGAAGAGCCTTTTAAACCCACTTCTGGAGGGCTTCCTTGCCCCCTGTTCCCACAAAGACCTCAGGCTGGATCATCCTAGTGAAAAGAGAGTAAAGATCTAAGATCAGGAATGATCTTCTGCACTGCGTAGTTCTACAAATATTTTTTCTGTGGCTTTAAATGTCTGCATTGCTTTTTATATCTTCAAGTAATTTTAAAAACTTTCACCTCTCTCAGTAGATCTGTAGTCAAGAGTGCGTTATTCTCATTTTTCAACTGAGAAATTCAAGCTGAGAGACCTTGCCCTATTTTACACTGAGACTGTTGCAGGGCTTATATTAATATCAGGGCTTCTTGGCTGACTTTTAGTCCACTAGAAAACAGTGGCATTTCTTGGGAAGTTGCTCAGCATTCTGTGCTAAAACCACTCAGAGAGACAATGTCTGTTGTGTATTAGTGTCTTAAAAAATACAAATTAAAGATGCATCTTTTGCCATTTCAAATGCCATTATAAAAGAATAACATCAGTGGTGTTGCACACTAAATAGCAGTGATTTCTGCAATTATTACTCTGCAAACTATTCCATTAGAAGTAACGTTCCCAGTTTCAGTTTGTTTGCAAGGGTTGAAAGAGAAACTTTGACTTTGATACAGATAATGTTCACATTTAACTGAAGCATTTGTGTCCCTACCTTCACCCTTCCTAATAAAAGGTAGCAGAATGTCTGTTTAAAGAGGCTCTTGCAAGCAGGTATAGCTAAAAGATCAAAAATTGGAACTGTAAGTTTTCTGAGTGGTGGAAGGGGGTGGGGGTTTTGTTTTGTTTTAATGTGCCTAGCATGAAACAGAATCAAGTCTGGCAAAAAGAAATCATTTGTAAGATTTATCTATTTTAATACTTACCCATTTAGGAGGAAACATATCTAGCATGAGCTGAACACCAGTCTGAAGAGTGGAGAAGCTGAGTAGGGTTTTCTTTATTTCCCACACTTGATATTGGATACATATGAATACCTCATTCATCTTACATTGACATTTCACATGTTTTTTTTCAATTAATGAACTTATAACAGGAAATCTATTTTTTAAGAAAATCACTAATTTTCTGATTGATAACTTAATAACTAAATGGCTTTCTAATATTAAAAGAATTTCCAAACTGTTCCTGTTACAATGAAGCCAGTTTTGGAAGTAGTTTTCAAATATACTTGAGGAATAAGCTACAAAACTATTTCTTACTAGTAACTGTCCAGTAAGACAGATGTATTTTGTTTTTCTAGTGGCAAGGAAAGAACATACTCCCTTTTTAAAAATAGTTCAGGATTCTTCTGTTTGTAGTTCCAAAAGAACAGTCATTGTCCATTTTAGGCATTTCCTTATTGGAGGTTGGGCTTGAGACCTAAAGTTAAGTGAACTCAAGTGAGTAGTGGAAGCCTAAGAGGCCTTCCTCTAGGAGGTCTCTGCACACCTAAGGAGAAAAACCTTGGCGGAAGTAATGAAAACATTTTCAAAAGGCAAAGATGCTGCCGTTGCTTCCCTCTGATACACTAAGTTCTTTGTACCAATGTAAACTCTTCAATAGGTTTCTTAATGCCTGCTGCCTGCTATGAATGCATGTGTAACCTTGTTAGTTTTAGTAGTACATTACCTCAGTAGGCCATGAGATACAAAAGAGACTTCTATCCTTTATTTTATTTCACTTCTGATATAATCTATGTGATTGATTGATAGAGTAAAAATACAATGTAAGTTTCTACATAAATGACTACTACTTAGGTTTGTCTAAACTTCCATGTAACTGCAGCAAAACTGTGGTCCTCCAACTGACTTGACAGTTGCAGTCAGTCTGAAGGGCAGTTACACTTGGAGAGCATGTATATGCATATAATATAAAGAGGTTATTATGTGCATGGAAGTTAATTTGTGTATCAGTGCCTTGAAATTTAATATAAGTAGTTCTGATAAGAATCAATCCTGCTGAACTCAACTTCCTGTTAAAAAAATATTTACCCTCTTCTACAGGGTGAAAACCAAACGCATTCACGTTAGAATATGAGCTAATAAATCTTCAAAGTAGGTTTATGTAGTTTGTTAAACTTACTTTTGTCAGCCAGCCAAAAGGATTGTTCTAAACTTTAGTTCTAAAAGAATAGAAAAAGCCACAGCCTCCAGCAAATTTTGGGTGTGAAATTGAATTCAAACAAAATAAAGCAAGGCAGAGCAACAGATCTTTAAGATTCCACGTTTTGGCATCAGAACTCAAAATATTTACTGTTGGTCCACAGTTTCTTTGGGTGTAAGCATTAAGTCTGTCAGGAGAATGATTTTGTGAATATCTAGCTTAGCTTTGAAAACGGTATAGTAAGTGCTAGCAACTTAGGTACTTGTCAAGTCACCCACGATGAGTTTTTGTGGCTTGATGGAGTCTAAAGGAAACTGAAGCCTACAATATTACAAAAATGCTTTTGTAGTAGTTGTTATGCAAGAAACAATTAATAGAAACTGTTACCAACTACAAAATGCAGGAAATGCTACCAAATGCGTCTGCTAATCTATGCAGAGCTGTATATAGTGCTGCTCAGGATTGTTTCCTCTTCCTCTGTCTACTCCACTACAAACTGAGGGATTGAAGAATTTACTATTTTTTTTTCTAGTTTGTAAAACCCTGTGTTACTTGAGTAATGTATGGCTATCAATCAGAAATACTTTTGTATTTTTCAATGTAGTTTAAGCGATTAGAACCTTAGAAGCGAATACAACATTGCCCAGTACGAACGATCACATTGCGGAAGATACAGGAGTACTGCCACAGACTTGGGATTCTACACCTAATCCTAACCGCTGACACTCGTCCTGCAGTGGCTTATGCGGTCACGCACACTTTCAGACAGCCCCAGAGCCCACGCATGGAGTAGTGGTATTTTTCATGCACTCAGACATCCTCGTGTTTCCAGGATGAGTTAGTTCTCAGTCAGTTCAGTCTGGTAAGAAGTGCACAGTAGATTTCACTGAATTGCNACACTCGTCATGCAGTGGCTTATGCGGTCACGCACACTTTCAGACAGCCCCAGAGCCCACGCATGGAGTAGTGGTATTTTTCATGCACTCAGACATCCTCGTGTTTCCAGGATGAGTTAGTTCTCAGTCAGTTCAGTCTGGTAAGAAGTGCACAGTAGATTTCACTGAATTGCTCGGATTAATGTGCTGGAGGCATCTTGTTTCCAAATGCCTGTTGTCAGTGACGCAACCTCCGCAGAAGACTCCTCCATTTGTTGTCTCAGCTGGAAATGTAATTTTTAGGGGGGGAGAGTATGGGGAAAGTTACATTTTATGCTCCTCTCTCCTCCCCCCAGAAAACAGGTTCGCTTATACTGCATTCATGCGGATGTCTCCAAAAGGAATTTCTGTAGCTGTTTCTGGAGTAATGCTTTTCAGAATACGCTGTTGGAAAGAAATCAGTATTAGACGTTGATTCATTTTAGAGGTAATATATAACATTACAGCAATTTGGAAAGAGATTTATAATAAAAATATGACTCTGATTTGAGTTGTACCTCTTGAACCACACAAGGCTGTTTCAGGCTTCTGTTACCCCAGCACTATGAAGACGTGAGGTGCTATAGCTATAAGTGCACAGTGTTGTTTCTTAATTATTTGTAACACAATTTGAATCAAAGTTTGACAGTGTCCTATTAATAGGACTTCGCAGCTTACTCAGATACCCTGAGCCAACTGAACATGTTCTTTCTGAACTGGTATTTACATGAACTTTCAGGAAATCCCCAAAACGTCATCACGGTTTGCCACAGATTTATGGCAGAGAAATCTTACTAAGTGTGGGAGAGAAAAAGAAACTTGTTCTTACAGACATTCCAAAGGGAACCAATATTTCACTGCCTCATTCACATGATACTGTCTCTTGGGTGATCTCTAGGAAAAGCCTCCAGTTCATCAGAGCTTAAAAAAAAATACTTGATTCGATGTTTTATATGAATATGCCAGCAGCCTCAGTAAGACCTGGGGAAATTTGTGAATCACTCGGAATGGGCAGAAGACATTTAGCAATCAGCTGGCTAGGAACAGAACAGCAATAATGCTCAAGTCCCAGGGCACCAGACCCTAGAAAAATCTACAGAAAAATCTGTAGTATTTCTAGGACTCACTTCCTTCCAACAGTCAAATAGAAGCAACAGAACATCATGGATACCTCCTTAAGTGTTCCTGGAGTGATGATCAACCGATAAACCATGTAGATTGGAATACAGATGATAGAAGAGGTTCCTATGCAATAGCCCACTACTGTGGTCCAGTAGGGATAATGATAATCAAAAAGCCGTAGCTCAGGAGGGTTGGACAGAAAGCTGCAAGTGACAAACTGGAAAAGAGAACAGCAAAGTATGAATATGTGTTATTCTGATGGCATGCACTTAACTTTAGGGAAGTCTGTGTCCCAGCATAGCATTGAACTAAAAAAAAAAAAAGTAGGATGCAAGAAGGAGTAAACATATGTTGGTGCTGAAAAAATCCTAAATGGGGATTTAAATAGGGATTTAAAAACCCAACCAACCAACCAAAAAACTCCAAACCACTTTTGGATATCCAGACTTTCGTTTAGGAAGCTTAGAAGAGCTCACGACCTTTTGAGTGTCGCCCAACCAGTAACTGAAAGGAACTAGATAAAAATTCTGGTATGGATTGTGTATTCCATAAATACACATGGTGGTGTTTCTTGCTTAAGAAGCATTAGAGAGAAAATTCAGGACCAAGTTTGTACAATTAAAGGATAAAAAGATGTTAGATGGACAAAATCAGATTGATCGGTACCTGTGTGCAGAATTTCATCCAGTTACCCTTGCACTGAGTCTTATAACTTGATTCCAGCTAAAGCATCCCTTCCAGAAAGGCATCATCTGAATTTTAAGCCACCAGAAATGGGAAGTGTACGGTTTCCTTTAGCTGCTTGTCCTATATTTAATCATGATCAGTGTCAATTCTGCTTTGTCTGAATTTAACTCGCAGCCACTGAGGTGGTGTTTTATGCTCTTCTTTACTGGGCTGTAGACCCTTTTAATATGCTTTCAAGTACTGTTAAAGGTACTTACCTGCGATAATCACATCAGCTTTCAGTTTTCTCTGTGATAAGCTATACAGATTCCATTTTTTTCACTGTTACTTATTTTGTACATGTTTTATCTTTTCTGTGATATTTTTTCAAGAGCATTTTGGTTCTTCGGTAGCTTTTACGAATGTTAATACTAGTTTGGATATAGTATTCTGGTGTTAGCATGATTAATGCTGTTAGATCATTTTCCTGTGCATATCCTTCATGACTGAAAAATTGAAACAACAAATACTTGTAGTTGGATACTACAGGAATAATTTTTGTGACTATAATTGGAAGGATCTCTGACTCATTTTTTTCCAGAATATCATCAGAAGATCAGGGTTTCCAGCAAAATTTCCATACAGAAACAACATACTACCTCCTGGGCTTTCCCTTATTTTGGTTTAGTTTCTACTGAGCATACAAATAGCTCTGCCCTGTAACCACATCACCAGAGCTGTGATTCCTCTTTTTTTTTTTTCCCTTTATTTTTCTAGGAGTAATAAAATGAAAATCTGTTAATTGTGCATTGACCATTACACGTGTTTTCAATTCACTCTATAGGTCTTGAAATCTACATTCTGTGCTTCATGAACTCCTTCTTGACCTGCTCTGCTCCTATTAAGGCTAGTAACAATAAAAGATACTGTGAAGGAATTTTGGATCAGGAAATGAACACTTTTTGTTAAAATGTTACCAATAATACTGCCAAGTCAAACATTGGGACAGCATTTCCAATTCTGAATTACAGATTTATAAAGGTTGCAATTAACTGCTGTAAATTTTAAGTGGAATATTCTAAAGTTGTCGGTCAGTGGTTGCTGAGACAATGTATTTACTTACTTGGTTTTCCTCCCCAGACAGTATGTTTCAGCTTTTATTGCTTCATTTAGCTGAAGTAAATATAAAGCAACAAAACAAAGTAACTTTGTTCGACAGAGGGAAGGAGGGGAGTTATTCAGAGCCCAGTCTTATTTATCTAGCTCATCTACAAAAATCCTTAAAATAGTGATTTAGTAACAAGACCTTGCAGCATTGTATTGGATTTTTCACTAATTGAGCCTTTTTGGTTTAACAAGAATTTTTCCTAAAGAACTTGATGAGAAAATTCTGTAATTAAGCTTTTAGAAGTCTAAGGAACTCCATTGTTCAGTGATAATTTTCTTGTGCTGGGAAGAAAAAGCTATGAAGAAAACTCACCAGAAGGAAGATGGGACTAACCGCTACCCAGCAAACTCGCCAGTACCAGCCTGGGGTAAAGCCTAGCATTTCTTTCACATCATTGCAAAACTGGGTGATGCCTGTGGAGACAGGTGGGAGAGAGTGGTGACAGCAGATAGATAGAAGTTTTTCCCAAGTAGGTGCACAGCGTGTTGTGTGCACAGCGTGTTGTATGCACAGCAAATTCAGCGTCCGTCATGACAGACTGTTTTGTTCTTATAACTCTTAATTGTATTAAATCCTTAGTTATTCTGAATTATAGTTCTTGTTACTTTTGGAAGTACGCTGTACATCAGAGAACAATTAATAACAATTCTCACGGATTTGGTAATCAGTGAGTTTGTGAAAAAGCTTGGTAAACTTTTTCCAGAGACATCAGTGGTCTTGTCTGCAGAAACAGAGGAAATGCTGAGCTGCAGAAGCTCAGGAGTTTGGGTTAGCATTGTTTGTCAACGTGGCAGTAGACATACCGTAGAACCAGGCCACAGCAACTGCTTCCAGAAACACGACTGTTAGGACAGCTGGACCAGTGGCGTATTCTTCAAACAACTTTACCACATATGCGCCTCCCTAGAAAGATCATATTATCAGTGAACCAAAGATCCAGTGACGGAAATCCTGTAATACTGTTGTTTATTATTGCCTTCATCTGGGCCAGAGCATTCACAGATGGGGAATTCAGTCAGTTCTGTTGCTTTGTGGCTGTTCCTGCCAGTGAAATCCTTGAGCGCGCTGCTGATCTGCTCTCTGGTGCCATGCAGAAAAGCTAAAGCTGAATCTGCTGGCAGTTCTGGCTGGATTTTAATGAACAAATGAGATCTGGTGGGGGTTGATGGCATGGCTTTTTGCATGCCTTCTGTGGTGGCTTCTTCTTTCCCCAACTTGAGTCATAGTTACTGAACAGGAAATGAATAAGGTATTGCTTTCTTTAAATTTGGGATCTAAAATCAGAGGAAGGAGGAGAGCATTGTGTCTCAGAGAGCAACTAAATCTCCGTTTACAGCAAATGCTTTAAATGAGAAGGAAGTTGCACATAAATGAGCAAGTGGAGTGAAATGTGTCAGGAAAGCAAAGTATTTTTTCCTTGTCCGTTATAATCATTATGCTCGTTATTCAAAATGTTGCTTGTTGTGAAAATGAAATCCCACAAGCCCTGTTTGGGGTGACTGATGGTGATTTGTGGCCTGATTTGATATGGATCCAGGAAATTCATTGCTAGAAATTTTTGGAGAACAGCAACAGTCAATTACAGTGTTTTCTAGCAGATGGTTTTTTGATCGTTCTTTTTTAAATTCAAAATACATTTCAAACCTTGGGAAAATTAAAATAACAATTCATATTCTTAAATGTGGAGCTTTTGAGAACAAGAAGTAAACCACATACAAAACGTGGAAGGTTGTCTGCGTACTGATTCAGCAGTTGGAGCAGCGACTGCATCATTTATGATGTGTAGCACATTAGAGTTTTGCTGAATTGCAACAGGATCATTTTGCAACACATTTCCTAGTGAGAGATACTGTTCACGTTCATTTCAAGTATAGATTTCTAATGCATGAAGAAAACAGGCTGGAGATGATTGAATCTGATTTCTCGAGGCTCCCTTCAAAATATACTACCCCCTCTCCAAGATGTCGTTTCCAGGAACCTGCCAGTAAGGAAAGCTGAGGAATGGGTGAGATACTTACAAATGTCAGGGTTGCTAATGACCCCAAAAAGCAAATGATGATCAGACCAAGGACAAACAATTCCCTGCGTTTGCTCCAGACATGCGGGAACTCATCCAGTACTCCAGTAATCACTCCCTCTAGTCCTGCAAACTGAAAAGCATGGAAAAATCACTGGAAAATAGAGGGCATTTTACCTGCCTTAAAGTATGTTTCAATGCTTAAAGGAGCTTTAAAGCATTGAAGCACTGGTGCTTTATTCTGCCTGTAAAGCTGGTGTGACTTGTTTAGACAGTCTTTCTTCAGAACTTTTAAACTTTTTAAGGTGAGGATTTAGTCTTCATGTCGGAAGTGCCTGTCATCCAGAGGAAGTACCGTAGTACAAGTAATAGGATGCTGGTAAGTGGCTGAGTAGAACCAAGATTGTGAAATCAGCTGGGTTTAGCCTTCCTGGAAGGAGCTGGTTCTCAATTTGTAAAAACGAACTCACATGGCAAGCTTTTAGAACATAGCCTTTTTGCAGTGCTGTTAAGAAGGCCACCTCCAGTTCCCACCTTTTAAATGCAGTTAGTGTTAAAAAATTCCCAAATTTAATAATTGCTTCGTAAGTTTACACGCACAAGAGAGGAAGAGCCTGGAAGGCTGCATTCAACGAGGTGTTTATGAATCAAGTGCTTTGCTTGTATTGCCAGAGCTGTTACTAGTTGTCACAGTATGACACTGACAAATCATTTAATTTTTTTTAGGCCTATTTAGGTCAAAATTGGAGTAATAGTTGCTGTTTTACAGAAGGCACATGGAGATGCCAATCCTGCTTTAAACCGTCCGGTGATGGTGCAATATTTGTAATTCTCTTTCTTCTGACGTTTGTGGGGATAAGGCTGAACGCCAAATACCTGAGAGGGCTGCTGTCTCGCATACTGTCTACTCACCGTGCTGTCTAATCCCAGCGTGAGTAACATCAGGAAAAAGATGATGGCAAAGAAAGTTGAAGCAGGCATGTTTGCAATGGCCTCAGCATACGTAATGAAGAGAAGGCTGGGTCCTGATATTGGAACAGAGAATTAGGGATCATTGTTAGCGCAGTACTGCTGCGAGGGCAGGCTGTTTCACTGTACCACGTTGTCTTCCAGGGGAAAACTCCCCCAGGCTATTTTGCAGTGTGCAGTTACCACCACACCTGTGAAGCTGCATGCAATATGCCTTCTATATGCTGTCTTTATGGAACATTTTTTTAGCTGTTTGGTATATTTATAACAGTGCTCTTATAACAAAGGAAGTCAGTATCCTGAATAATAGAATAAATATTTTGCACAATTTGAGCTGTTCTCAATCTAGACGATAGTATACAAATACATTCTATCTTAGAAGCAGTTAGAGAGATGTGGACAAAAAAGTGAGCCTACCAGTGTCTTTGGCAACCTCTGATACATCTTCATTCCTCATCTCAGCCATGTATCCCAGCACAGTGAAAATCACAAATCCAGACACAAAACTAGTCACACAGTTCACGGTACTGGTAACCAGAGCATCTCTGCAACAGAAGACCTAACTCGTATCAGGGAATTGGCATCTGCTAGAAAGGATAGTTTACTGCCAGATGGAGCGAGTTACTGATCTGGATGGACTCCTACAAAAACTAGGGGAATACAGTGAGAAGAACAGCTGATCTGAAAGCAAGAAAACAAAACCACGAGTACTTTTTCTTCTTCAACTTCAGACAGATGCTATAACATTAGTCTGACACTGGATTGAATGCTGGATGTACACTGGTGTTTTAAAAGAACAGGAATTACTGTAGGAATAGTAAAGAACTGAGAATTTTATTTTACAAGTTATAAATAGAAATTTTTAAGATAACAAGGAAACAACTATAAATCTCCTTTTGGCTTAAGACTCTAAAGTAATTTCCTAGCTGACTGCTGAGATTAACTAATTATAATGTGATTGTTTGGCAGGGGTTTAGTCCATTTCGTTGTGGGAGGTTTCTACATCTTACACTCCGTGCTGTAATTGGTCGAGCTTAACTCTCTTTAGGGCAGGCACAACAGAGGAGAAATATTTTAGATTGCAGGTTCTTTCAGTAAGGACTTTTGTTCTGTTTCTGTCTTATTTGTATGTACAGAGGTCTGACAATTCAGTGCCTTTCACCAGCACTGTGTTTCTTTTTGGTAAATATCCACAGTTACTTTTTAAACTCAATTTTACGTATAGAACAAGTAGAACTCACTGGTAGCAGTTGTTATGGAATTTGTTGTAGCTGGCATAAGCCAATAGGACCCCAAAACCTGGACCAAGGGAGAAAAAAATCTGAGCTGCTGCATCCACCCAAACCTGAAAAATATTGAAGATCAAGAAAAAATGACATGAAACAGATCGAAAGAGTTTGGCATATTCAGGATATCATGTAGCCCTATAAAACCATGTTTCACTAGGCTGCCTACGTTCTAGTCCCGGTCTAACAAAAATTTGTTAAGAGAACATGTTGAAACATGAATATTTATTGTAAATCTGCAAGAGTTGTAAATATCCACTATAATTTTAGTGCCTGTCCTGTGCTTATTGTATCTCTTTACATTATTGTAAGCACACACAGGCAGTTTAACACAACTTTTGTTATGTATAGAGAGCATTCCATCCATGATTTTGCAGTGGGCTCGGCCCAGCCCCCTCCAAACTATGTGTGCTACGGAATAGCCCTGTGTTTGGCCGTGTGTCCTCCAGGCTAAGTAGTAGATGATGGCTGCTCAGATTTTTCCTAGACTTAATGGAAACACATGACAGTGTGGGTGCAGTTCCAGTCCTTAGGACTCGATTCAGCTTTGTTGTAGCCATGACAGATGCAAGTGTGATGATCTTGTTATGAAAAGCCTGTTGTACTTGAAAAGCGGCCACAGCCTTAATGAGTAGTGTTCCTAAAGTACGGTATCAGTTCTCTTTCTGAAGGTGAAAGTCCTCATTCATTTATCCTCTTTTGATTGAAACATGGAGTTCATTACAACTCATTTCTAATATTCTCTTCCATCATGGGAGGCCATCCCGTATCACAGACAGAGCTCTGTCATCGCCCAGCACACAGATTGCAATCTGCTGTCCTCACTTCAGATACATCCAATACAATATCAATGCCCTTTATTGCTTTTTCAGGAGATGTGGGCCCTTATTGGAGATGCTGCTTTATCAGAGACTGGTGTCTTTTCATTTCCTCTTAATTCAAAACTCTTCATATCAGCTGGGCAGCAGCAGACTTGCAAACATTAGAATTTTTAATCTTTTTATTTGTAGTATTTATTGCTTTGGGATTTTTCTGTCACCCTCCTCACTAGACACTTTCATAGGCAGTGGAGGAAGTGCAGCCGTGATCCTGATGGACTACTTGTCATCCACAGAGTTCGAAGCTGAATCAGATACCGGAATGCTTGGGGTTTGTTGGTTAGCTCAGTCTTGTCCTCATTCCCCCTTTCTTTTGGTGGTGTATGCAGGCCTAACTGATTTATTCCTTCTCCAGGTGCACTTGCATGTATTACTGAGTCATGTTTTAGTAGCTGGCTACAGAGACTGTCCTTGGGCTTGTCTGCCAACGCTTATCGCAGGACAGAATTCTGAAGTTTCAACTCTAGTAACCTGCACTATTTAAATACAGGCAGTGTGGACACTGTTGGGTTACGGAAGAGCCTGCCCAAGTCTGTGGTGATCCCCTTACAGCCAAAAAACCTGCCGCTAAACCAGTTGTTAGGGCTTAGTAAATTTAGTTTGCTCTGTGACTGTCATAGGTAAGGGATTTTGTTGCAGTGTGACAGTAATCGCAGCTTCTCGCATAATTTCAGGCAAAATTGGCAAAAAATCATTTGGTCACTTGTGTTCTTTCTAATCATATCGCTAATTCTGTTCAACCACTGTATGGGAACCCTACTGTTAGTTCAAGCTAAATTGATGGTGGACTTTAATCTTTAAAAAAAAACTTTATAATTATGAAAAGAATAGCATGACTGTTTAAACAAGAGCATGAAGTCAGGCTATTGAGTACCTGCTGAGACATCTGTTTAATGATGCTCTATGCTGAAAATAGACATTGAAGTATATACATGCTGATATACATGCCGATAGACTAAAAGCAAATCTCTACCCTTTCATACTGTTTTTTACCTCAGTGGCCAGGAGTTTCTGCCAGTCAGGTTTCAAGTAGTAGAGGACACCTCTCCAGGCACCAGGCAAAGTTGCACCTCTCACTAGCAGGATAAAGAGTATGATGTAAGGGAATGTGGCAGTCACCCATACCACCTGTGAGGGAAAACCAGAAGACAGCATTTGCCATGGGTACAAAGTTAACAGGTGATAATACGAATGAGTTAAACGAATGATAACTCTTTGCATTTCTAACATCTTCATGTGAACTTCTCAGAAGGCCTGTAAATGGGTGGCTTGCACACATGTACCCACCTTTTCTCTTGGCGGGGTTGTTCTTGTTCAGAGAACAGTGGCATAACTTACTGCTGTTACATATTACTTGGGTAACAGTAGCAGTCACTCTGCAGTAAGTGCTTCCCAAACACACGAGCCTGTAATCCCTGTCATGAAGACAGTCTGAGATAATTCTGTGAAATTAATTGGCTCCTTTAAACTGCTGCTAGACTATACTGTACCAAGTTGACTTGTCTTGCTTTTGCATTCACCTTGCCAGATGTTTTGACCCCTTTCCAGATGCTGAAGTATACAATGGTGAAGATTAACAATAAACAGAGGGTCAATTGCCAGCTAATGCCCCCCAGGTCATCCAGCCCGTTGGACCTGTGCACCTGTAGAACTTGGCGGCTGAAAGAGGAAAGAAAAACACAGTGTAGATATTTTTTTAATAAAAACTTATGTCAAGCATGCTTTGAACAGTCCCATACTGTGGTCTGAGCACTACAAGTAGTCCTGAGTCTTTGATGAGTAGCCTTCAGAGTCATATTATTTTGGTTTTTTTTTTAATTAAAAGCTTGATATTAATAGAACAGTGATGATAAATGGTGACAGCTGGCAGTGGTTGGGAACCTCTGATCTAAAATAGGAAGTACCCTCCCAGACACCCTAAGCTTACATACGCCTGCAAGTATTTAGATATTTGACTTGTTCAGAAAAGGGTACCATTAATAAACAGCTCCCCCTCCAAAGAAAAGCTTGCTATACGTTCCACCAATTTCTCTAATATTACTGTCCTCACTTACATGCACTTACGTATAAAATTCTTCTGCGGGAGAGATGGAGTGCAGGGACCAGCTGATGTTGTCCTTGCTGAAGTAGTTAGTGCAGTTGCCGGTGTTCCAAGCATTTGTGCAGCTAGTCCATGGAAGCTCCGCCGTGAAGGAAGATATGAGGTAGTAAAAGGCCCAAGCCATAATGGTGTTGTAGTAGGAGGCTACATAAAGATCTATTATACAGATGGCAAAGCCAATTCCTAGTAAGGCAGGAAATAATTACATGAAGTGAGTGTACGGTTTAGGCCAAAAAAAAAGGGAAGGAATAGGTTATCACATCAACTACAATTCGTAACTGTCTGAGGCAGCTCTGCAGGAGGTACACGTACTCTCTCAAGTGTCTACAACACTGGAATTGCTTATGGCTTCGGAAACACTCAGGCTCCAATTCCAAAAAAGCATCCTTAATCAAGACAGAACATGCTTATGTAGGTTTTTTTTCATCTGTTCCTAAATTTCTGAAATTTAGAAATAGGCATCTTGCACTCTCAGCAAATAAAAAAGACAAGACCAGGGCTGTAACACTGGGAGCAAGAGTAAACGAGCATATAGAACAGGCCCTTCTACTCTAGAAGCCTCTGAGGTAGGAAAGCAATTGCCAGACCAGACTGAAGGTGGGGAATCATTTCTTTGTAATACCTTTGTAATAGAAATAGATCTTTATTCTTTCCTGGTTTCAATTTTGCCTTGGATTCAGTAATGTTGCACTTTATTAATTACATTTTTTGGGGGTTTTTGTTTTGTGGTTTTTTTTTTTTTTTTTAGATTTACAGGCTTGGGTCAGAGAAAGTGGACTGGCCTCTGTCTAATGAATTTGACAGTTCCACGTCATAGGTGTATAGGAGAATACAGACACAACTGCAGGTGTACATAAAGTTCTATGGAGGCTTCCTTTGTAAAGCCAAAATCTTGTGTAGAACAAGCCTTACTTTGTTTTATGAGGTTTTCTTTTTTTCTTTCATAAATTTCACCTTTATAGGAAAATCTTTCAGTTATTCAGAAAGTTCCTTGTAATTTTCCATTTCCCTTCTTTACCTTTGAATATAGGACATATTTTTCTCCAAATTGAAATACACCCATTCCTGTGGTACTGCCCGAGTGCTAGTTCCATATAGAAGAGAGGAATCCCTCCAAAGATGGCCATAATTGTGTAAGGAATAAGGAATGCTCCTGCAAGAAAGCAAGCAGATGATTATAACTCTTCATAGGACTCTCTTCCAACAGTACCAACACTCCATAAACAACAGTTCATTTTATCCCACAGGGAAAATGCATATCCCTTCCCTAGCCAGTGTGCCACATCGAATTAGCATGGGATTTCTCATGAGTGAACTACACCGCAGTGTGAATAAGAAGCAACGCTCCAGCCAAACTTCTCACGTTTCTGTAACAAGTATACATGGGATTCATCAAGACTGTACTGGCTACAACGCATACAATAGTGAGATGGGCTACAGATAAAATAATTATGTTCTTCAGTAAGATGCCTTTGTTACATCAGGGAGACAAAAGTCCTTTCTCGATTAGATCTTGGATTAGATTTATATTTTGGCTGATATGTCAGTGANGTACTGGCTACAACGCGTACAATAGTGAGATGGGCTACAGATAAAATAATTATGTTCTTCAGTAAGATGCCTTTGTTACATCAGGGAGACAAAAGTCCTTTCTCGATTAGATCTTGGATTAGATTTATATTTTGGCTGATATGTCAGTGAGTCTAAGACCTAGCATTCCTAATGAGTTGGTTTTGACATGTTGGTTTATCTGATTTTAAAATGCTCCTTGGGACAGGGATTGAGTCTTTTCTCTTGGAAGGTGGTTCTGCACCTAACTGCCTCTCAGCTTGTAGTTGTACTGGGTTTTCAGATCTTGCTAAATAGTTTTTCTTCCATCTTAATGTGTCTGGTTATCCTATCCCAGTATTTAGATTTTCCAGTCTGCTTGAAAAGTAAGTAACTAACGTCCCCATTGTCATTTGTTAGGTATGACATTAAAATAAGCCACTAAATCATGCATTTAGAAGCAAGGAAGTTCGACGTTAGGCAACAGCATACAGAACTATCCACTGACCTCCTCCATTCTGATAGCATATATAAGGAAATCTCCACACATTTCCCAGATCCACTGCATATCCAATGACAGAGAGTAGGAAGTCAATTTTTTTACTCCAGGTCTCTCTGTCTTCTAGTTCCATCAGCTGCTGCTGGCCTTCTGCTCCGCAGGTGGTAGAAGTGGTGGTTGTAGTGGTGGTTGTGGCTGCTGGGGCAGTGCACTGGGCATCTTCCACCTCTCCCATTCCATTGCAGGGAACAGAGCTCTGAACTCCTGAATAACCGTTTGAGATCTGAGCTGCCTCCCCTTTATCTGCCTGGCTGGGATGGACTTTATTGCCATCCTCCACTAGCCGTAGGGCAGATTTAGGGTTCGTGACCAGAAGTCTGTTCCCTTTACAATCTTCTCCTTCATTACAGTCTGAGACATCTCTCTTGGAAGTCAGCGGCTCAGTCTCATTGCCTGTTGCTTTTTTTTCCATTTTTTTCCCAAGATTTGCTCTGATCACTTGCAGGCGGACAGTGGCACAGAGTCCCCTTGTGGCTTGTCTTCCCACGCTTTTATTCCCAGCACTTTTAGAATTCCTCTTCCATATTTAAATCCATCAGATTGAAGGCACAAACACCATCTAAGAAATGAAAAATAGTTAAAAATCCATTACAGGCCTTGCTGATGCTGGGAACTGTCAAGTTACAACTGACAGATTCTGCGATTAAAATACTTTTGGCAGTAATTAACCGTCACAGCATACAATGCGAATCATTTAGCAGAGAATCCATTCAGGATTTTGTAAAGAGAAAGGAAGGAAGCAATCATCCTCTTCTACAGCCGAGGTCAGTGTACCTGGCTTACAACGTCTCAGGCAGATTTGCTGGACTTTGTGCATTGCCGGACAACCCACAGGCAGTCCCAGTCCTGCTGTCTTCTGGTACCACCTTCTCCCTCTGAGCACTGGTTTCACACCCAGCGAGGTTGTGGGACTCCCAGTTTGCAAGATTGAGGGCAGAGGTCAGTGTGGCTTGTATTTTCATTTTCCTAAGTTCATCCTGTGACTTCTACTGGCAATTTCTAGATTCACCCAGTATGAAGGGAAAAGAATTTGTTAAACCAATGTGAGATAACAATGGGCATGCAAGTACATTTCATGAGCACCTTTCTTCAGAAATCCCACAGTGTCTGCTGTGTTTAGCAGCAGACCTAGAAGGCTTAAACAAAAGTTCAGAAAAGTATTTTAGTTTCAGTGGTTTTGCATCTACTAACTTTTGAGGCTCAGTCAACACTAGTAACAAGGGAAAAAAGATCAGGAAACTTCAATTTGATTGCTTTGAGTAAGAACTAACATGTGGGTCTAAAGGACTTGTCCCCAGGTTTATTTAACTCCTTGGGGAAATAAAGGCATCTTTCATTCTCTTTGCATCTGCTAACCCTGCAGTTCCAGCCCTAGGAAGGGTACTGCTGTGCTACTGTCCACTGCCAGCAAAAAAACTGGGAGAATCGCTGGGTTTACCTGCCCCTTCGTACGTGCTAGAAGCGTAATCCAGGGGAAATAAACCATCCCGAAATTAAAAAGAAAAAAATATACACCAATTAACTTTTACTTCAGAACAAAAAGAACAGAAAAATAATTGTGATTCAGTGGGTCATGTTTTGATTTCTGCTCGTTTGTCCAGGCAATGTAAATGCCCAGCTGCCTTTACTCAACTAAATCTCCAAACAGGAGCTGATCGTCTGTGCTGTAAATTGCCTGGGGTAGTAACCTTGCTTTATAGGTAGCAAAGTGTTACACAATCTACACAAATTAAATTATTATAATTACATCTATTTTTTCCTTTTCAAAGCATTTTACCACAGTAAATGTCGTTGTCACATCCTAGCAGAAGAATAAGCATTATTTCACTTTTAACTGTTGGAAAAATGAAAGCAGAGAGGGGATATTATTTTCTCATTGCTAGAATTTGCTCATTGCCAGAGCTATCAAACCTGTAGTTTTTCCCAGCTTTCAGCCTTGTGCAAAGCCAGTTTGTTAAACTTCTTCCTAAACATTTATCAGTGCAAGCAGAAAGAGAAGGAAAGTTATCGAGCTGCAGAGCAAACAGGAGGATGTTCTCAAGGTAAAAGTCTCTTGAAGGTGTTGTTTATAACTTTCAGAAATCTCTAGTTCTTGAGGTTTACATTCTGTCTTTACCCAGATAATGTTCTTTTCATCATATAGGAAGCAGTGCATCATTAATGCTGAATTCTTACAAGAGCAGTACTTTGCTACCATTAGTTAATCATCCACAAAACCCGAAACATCTTCAGACTTCCAGAGAAAAATACTACGGCAAAGAAACGGAGTTTCTGTTTTACCTGCAAGACTATAAAAACTGAGCCTCTTTCGAGTCCGAAATCTTCCAAATGTCCCAAGAGAGCTTGTGTAGATGAAGACAGTCCCACCACCACTGGTGGCAACATAAAAATCCCAGGGAAGGCCACAGCCAATCCTTCCCTTGTACAGAGCATGTTAGATATAAGGTAGGAATATGGAAAAGTAACCTGAGCCCTTCTGGACTTTACACCTCTTACTCATAAATGAGAAAGCAGTAAAGGATGTTGATTTAACTGCGTTATCTCATGAGACTGAATTTTCCATACCTGAGACTTAATCACTTACGGTATTTGTAAACCACACTATTTCTGCACATAGGTACTTCTTGGCACTTTCTTTACTGAGGATGGGTCGTTGAACGTATTGTTGATTTCCCGGATCTGTCACAATCAAGACCATTGTCTTATCCAGACCTAAGCTCCTTCTGGTCTTCTGCAGACCACAGGAAAGAAATAGCACATTATTTGAAATATTTTTCTAGAATTTCCAGTAGTTTGAGCCTCAAATATGCAAAGCAATGTGTGAACTTTCAGGGGCTTCATCTGGAATTTGAACTCTTCCTTTCTAAATAGAATTACAGCTCATCAGCTACCCTGGGAAATGTCTGGAGTGATGGGCTCTACAGCTGTGCTGGGGTGTTTACAGTGGCATAGTTGGCACATGAAAACAGAACAGTTACAGAATCAGAAGATTTCATTACGCTGTAAAAAACTGTGGCAGAATGTACTTTTTCCCTCCTCTTTTTACAATTCGAGAAAAAAAATATCTGAAGGAATTGTAACTGCTACAAAGAGTGTAAACAGCTGCAGAACTAGAGCTCTTGGCGCTGCGAAGTATGCTAGGACCACTGGAAGAAAACCTGGGGGAAACTACGCTAATAGTGAAGGATTTTTCCCAGGTCAGCCCCCACTCCATCTCTCTGTGCACCGATCTCTCAGTAGTTACAGGTGCTGGAATGACAGCAGCGAATGATGTACAAAATGGCAGTTTATTGCCTATTTTCAATCATCTGAGCTGTTGCAAAGGTTGCTGTTACATAAATGCACGTTGGCTTCTTATCACGAACATAATGAGCTACAGAAGAAAAAGAAAAAAAAAAAGAGATAGCTGTGCCTTCATTTCATTTTGATTTGTGTTTTGTAGACATGACTTTGCTCCTTTGAGAGGCCCTAAGCGTCTGCGCCTTTTTTCCCTCCCGTAGCTCTGAACAGAGATTATTCTAAAGGGCAGTTTCCATCTCCGTAACACTGTGTCGTCCAGGCGCACATGAAAGGTGCCGTGCTGCCAGCCCTGTAAAGCGCACTCCTCCTTACGCAAAGAGTGACTGAAGAGGAGTGACCCTTGCCTCTGCTCCAGAGAAGCACCCTGTAACAACGTGTAAAAGCATGTCCTCCACAACTATTCCCTGCTTTGCTTGTTTGTTGAAAACACTAGGATGAATAATTGAAGACACGTGCTTCTACGAGCTTGGCTGAAGCCACCAACGCAGTTCACGTAAGCCAAATATTAATTAAATTATAATTTTTTGTTACTCCCACACAGAGCTAAACTTGAACCAGCACTGTAGATGTAAAAGCCCTGTATGTCCCTTGATGCACAAAGCCAACTCCTTTGCCTCTAACAAAGCAATCCTCAAGGAGCATCCCTGTCCTGGGGTCTGGTTCCTTCCCCAGCAAGGAGCTGCACAACTGAGGTTTATTTCTCGAGGCATGCAGTGACCTCTCGTGGCAGTGTGGGATTCCCTTTCCTTAATGCTCTGCCACGTAGAAAAACCAAATCTTTCCGGCACTTTAAACCAAAATGATTTTCCTGTTCTCTGTGTTTTTTTAAAGGAGAAAATTGACTTTTAATGTGTCTAGGAGATTAAAACAGTTCGGTTGGGGTGCAGCAAATACCAGATACTTCAGGGGAGGCAAATCTTAATGCCTCAAGGCACCTGGAGAATACTTTAGTTGAGGTGGGGCAGCACTGACTTCCTGAATTCCTCAGCACAAGGCTTGTTCAGCCTCACTGTGCGCAACTACAGAAGTCATTACCCATCTCCAAAGGATCAAATACATTTTAACACACACAGTTTTAAAACTCATATATTTGCATGTATTTCACTTCACATGAACTGTGTTCTTTATTCACACGCTACTTCCATAAGCCAGTGCTTACTGGAGTACCAGCTGGTCCCTGGGTTACAGCTGCATTCCTGCAGCAAAACTCACATTACTGTATCACCCACACTGCTCCTCCGTCTGCCTTACTTCTGCCCATTTACATGCTAGCACTTGCAAAGACAAAGTACTTTGAAGTCGAAGACAAAACATCAGCCTACACTGCTGGCAAACAGAATCAAACATGAAGATGATTTCTGTTAACCTGACCTAAATCTCACTTTCATCACAAGGTATTCAAGATGATTGTTAAAATTAGGTAGCTGCTTGACTGCTTACTACACCTTGCAGGAAAGATACAGCTCACACAGGCAGTTGCATGTAAATGGAAAGAGTCCAAGGGAATCACTTTTATCTAGAAAATCAAGCAAGAAGTTCGTATGACAAGACAGAAATCACATATCCCACTGAGGATAAGGCTGTGTTGTTTATCTGTAGCTACTGTTCTCACCTCTGAGCCACAGTATTGACCATGACCCTCCCACAGCCAAGTTACTTGGGTTTTCCCAGGTACTGGACTCTGATAAACATAGCAGTAAACATTTCTGGTCTTCACCCATATCTCCTCACACACTCTTAGTCTTTCTTTTTGCATGGGAGGGGAGGTATGTGACCTGGCTGACAGTGAGAACCTTGTAAAGATCATTCCTTTCGACAGGCTTTTGCAGGCTAGCGCTTTCCTGGTTTGCTGCACGTGTGGTGTGAAGGAGTATAGAGGCTTCATATTTTTCCTCTGATTTTGCACAGGCCAAGAGTAACCCTTTAATAAATGTTATTACGGAATAGCTCAGATGCTGCCGTACTGTGAGGAGTTGTTAGAAAATAAAAGTTTCAGCCAAATAAATCTTGAAACTAGATTGCACTAGGTTAGGTTGAATTTTACCTGGTGTTTGTCATGCATTAGTCAGTTCATAACGCAAAAAATTAATGCCTTTTGCCTTTGTGTTCACACACACCGATTTCATTAAAAAATCAGTACCTAGAAGATCCTTGTTTCCATTAGGCAAGCTGATAGCAAGTGTGACATTGTATTTCAGATTTCAAAAACCGATATTCGTAAATCCATAGTAAGGTGAGCCAGAGTCCCAGCTTTGGCAGGGCTGCTGGTAACCAACAGGATCAGAGGTCTTAGGTGCAAAGCAGGTGTAGATATCTAGGCCACCCCTCAACACCTGAAAACTGATTTCTTCGGGATTTTTTTGTAGCTGTGCTTCTCTAGTCTAGTTTAAGAGAATCAAAAATGACTTTTGATAAAGAGTGATCAAAACCCACTGAAATTAGTGGATCCAGTGAATTCTTTCCATACATAGCAGTTCTGATCCCAGCAGCAGTGATTTTAAATGTAACTGGATCAGGCACCTTTCTGCACCTCACTGTAACATGTGAGTATTTTATAAGAAACTTGCAGAAGTAGATGACAGACTGGATCCTGTATATGAATATTTGCAGTTCTCCAAGGGCTTGCTCACATTCTTACTAAAACAGAGCAGAACTGTACTCAACAAGTAGTCCCACTGAGACAACGGCCCTTCTGGGAGAATAAAAGGCTACTTACCAAAGTGAGAAAGGCATGAGTAGTGGTCTCTCTCCTGTTAACTCGTATATTCCCAGATAAGGCTAAATAGAGGTAAGACGTGAAAATAGTGCTTCTGAAAGCAGTAGTATGGAGGAATAAACCTGTACTGTGAGTTTTATGTCATGGTCTTGTTCATCTTTTAGTCTGAAATTAAAAAGTCATCAGGAAAGAGAGATTTTGCCTTTAAAAATTAGTTGAGAAGAAAGACACTGTATTTTAGTGGGAATGCTGCCAAATTGATTGACAGTCATTTAAAGAACAGAGATGGGGGGGAAGAAATTGCGTTTGATGGCTCAAGAGTGTCCATATGTAGTGCAAGGAAACAGATAAGCTTAGAGGGAGTGATACTCCTTTTGTATTCTTCCTCAAATTATTTATATAAACTTGAAGGAAGAGTCATAAATATCACCAAATAAATAGAGCACTGTTCCTTACTGTAACTCTGCACGGGCAAATTAACGGGCACGGTGTTTCAAATAAAAGACCTGTTTGCAGACTCAAGTCAAAGGCTGGCTGCACATGTATGCCAGCATGCATACGCTTACGTTTGCAATGTTTTCACCTAACAAAAGTAAAGAAACAGTCACCATTGTTTCCAGATGATGTTTTCTTTGCAGGAGACTTGTTAATGGCTATCTCCAAATTACAGCCCCTTTACTCAGGCTCTAGGTTCTTTATGAAACACTTATCCCACAGACGGTCTTCATCATGTTGTGTAAGTTCTAGAAGATACAGATTGCCAGATCAACAGAGCTGCAAACGTACAGTTTTGGAAAAGAGTTAAAGCGTAAGTATCAGAGAGGACACCAGGATACAGAACAAACATTTCTTTAGGCTCTTAATGCTGTCCCTAATGAAAACTCAGTGGTTTATATTTCCATGGAGGAAAGCAGGAAAGAGCTTAAATACAGTGCACATTTCCATGTGTGGGAATAATTTAGGGGTTTTATTAAATTCCAGTTTGGGGGCAGTTTTTCTTAATTTATATAAGCATTTGAAATTCACCACACCCTGTCCAATTAGAAAATGGACCCACAACAGTCATTTGCTATATGCAAAGTTTACAAAGTCCTCTCCAAGGAAATTACGGTCAATTCACTCATCAAAAGCACCAGAAGATGAAGCCTAAGTGTATGAGACCTTCCCTGGTGAAATGCCTGACGGCTAACAACCTGCATTAAAAAAAAATTCCACAATGTTTCCAAGAATCCAGATCCATTCAATGCACGATCCTTTTCTCCCCAGGCTTTCTTAACACATCAAAAAATGTTTTCTGTCACTATTTATGTATTCAGTTACATTGCATTGCTCACAAACTTCCATATTACTTAGCAAACTAACCCAGCAATCCAGTTAGTTTCGGCAGTAAATGTGATTGACTGTAAATATATATACGACATGCTCTTCAGATTTATTACTTATAATAAATCTGTCCCATTGAGTTAAATAATTTACTGTGCTGGAACAGTTTACCTTTTAAAATATAACTTAATATGGTTAATAAAGCTTACTTTACCCTTTTAAAATAAGTAACAGTTTGCTTTGATTTTTTTTGCTTCAGATTCTGCTTCTTTCCCTTATTTTTCCTTTTAGTTTAATGCCTTTTTGTAAATTTAAAATAAACTTTACATTCGTAGAGCAATTATGTGGACTGCCAGAACTCTTAATGTCAGATTGTCATAACATGTTCTGCTACAGGCTTTTGACTCCCATAATTGCTGGACAAGTGCCTGAAGAAGACGGAGGAGAGCATGTAACATCATAAAAGCAAGAAAAAGCATAAAAAGTTTGAAAAATCAAAGCAAGCTTTCACCAAAAATCAATGTTTCTTCCCCCCCCTCAAAGCTTTGTTAGTTGTACACTTCCCCAATGTTTTAGAAATTACTCCAAGATATTACAAGCTAATTTAAAATGAAACAAACTGTAATATACATATTTTAGTCTGTCATTAGTATTTCAGGTTTTATAACTGAGGTTGAAAGAGGCAATGAGGAGCGAAAGTTTACGAACTCCAGTATCTGCTTGCTTCAAAGGTAGGCTCTGAAGACAGCTGTCCAGGAGTCTGTCTAAATTTCATAAAGTACTTCAGATAGCAGGGTGTTAAAAACAAAATTATAAAGTACCTGTCTTTTGGATGAGTTTGAAGCGCTTTCCTTGGAGTTATCCAAGCTCGAGTAACCTTCACCCACATTTACTTCAGAGTCTCGGGAGCTCAGCCTGTGGGCAACTCAGCATCTTGGTGAGGTTTTTGTACACCAATCCCCCTCACATGGTCTGATTTCCAGATAATCTGCTGCCAAAGAGCTCTTTAAGAATTTTTGCGTCACTTTAGTCAAATAAACTTTGTGTTTCACCAGGGTTGCAGCTCAGTTTTCCTCCTAGAGGTGGGTGGCTACATTTGTCTGTTCTGATCTGTTCAAAGGAGCAGGATCCAATGAAGGCAGAGGGAGAAGGAGGGAAGCTTTTCTGGTCAGGGACAGTTTTGCTGGCCGTTATTACAGCTATAAATAACAGGATGGTGATGATGATGGAGACGACAAACAGGACGGAAATTTTGAGGGAGTCAGTAAATGGCAAGTATGCAGGTGGGTCTGTAGATGACAGAAAGATAGGAAGGACTGGGATAGTATCACAATAAAAGGGCTTGGAAAGAATAATTTCTATTGGTGAGCATATACATTATTTTAATAAAGAAATAAGATTTAGTTGTGGTTTAAAGCATTAAGCAAAAATTCATTAAAAAGTGCTTTGCTGCTTCAGTAAGCTGAACAAGTGATTTCCTTTCTCACTCCTCAAAATATCTCACTGCACCTCTGACATACTTTTTTCTCCATCTTCTTCCACCCAGGATTTCTTCATTCCTAGCCTTTACAGTTTGTTTATAAAAAGTCACAAATCACAGGTCAACAAAATAGTGCCATAGTTTAGGTGGCGGGTTTGAAAAAAAAAAAAGGTGGAAAACCCAAACAGGGACAAGTAAGAATAGCTAATTGTTAGAGCAACAGCAATTTTTCTGTAAATCGTTGCCAGTTTTCAGAGACTTGTTCCAAACAACGGAAAAGAAAACAAACTCTGAAAACTGAAAAGCCTAAGGATATAATTAGCACTTTCCTTTTTCTGTCTTCTGGTCCCTTAATGATAGCAGCAGGCAGCCAGCAGCATGTCATTTGCACCATCTCAAGGCTACCTCAGGTATTGCAATTGCAAACATTACGGAGACTTGTTATTTAAATCATTTTTTGCTTTCCCATTAGTTCTTGTGGGCAGTGTATTAAAACTGCTTTCTCAAATTAAGCTTGTTGCCTGCAGTCATATTAGACATTCATTATTCTTTTAGTGAAAACAAGACTAACCCATTTTCTCTCCGCTGCTGTACTACTCTTTCCAAAATAAACAGTTGTGGTCCTGTTAATCTCCGCTTTGCTACGGACAGGAAAAGAGTCCCCACAAGTCAGTGCCCTTGCACATTGTAATCATTCACTGCCTTTCCCCAATTTTGTCCTGTTCTGAAGGGTTTGCAAGGACAGATACAATCATCCCTCACTCACTAACCCTTTACAAAGGTCGAAGCACAGTGTTTTACTGCGTAAGTATCCATCTGTGGATTAGATCCTGTGCTTTGGACAGCAGGCTTCTTTCTTGGGAGGCAGGAGGACAGATGGTACGAGGAATTTGTGCCTTCCCTTTTGTACAGGTTTCAGCGCCACCATGGCTGGGAGCCCGGAATGGATTTTCCAAACTCACTTTTTCTACCCTCTCACAAGAAATAAATTCTCTTGGGTCCTTTGGGTCCTTCTGCTCTGTACATAATTATATGGAGGTTTTAAAAAGTTTTAGAGGCATCACAACCTTTGTCAGAGGTTTTTCTCCATCTTAGTCTCTGCTTAGAGTAGGTTCTTCTAACAAGTTCTGAAACACTATTGCATACCATTTATCTTGGTCAACACTTGCAGTTAAATTGCTTTCATCTGCTCACATCAGCAGCACCCAATGTCAGTATTTAGTTATTTTTGCAGGGTATACAAAGCCGTAATGTGAAAAACAGCATATTAAGAACACAAAACCAGCTTTCATGACTTATCCTGACCTCTTTGTTCAGTTGATTTTTTTTTTTCCCATTAATGTCTTCTGCAGCAGCATGGGTTTTTTTTTAATTTCTTGCCAAACAGTCTGGAACCTTTAGGGCATAATATAAATAACAGACTTAAGATTTCAGCAGACCCTTCAACTTTATAACACTTATTTACCCCGTATGTGAAATACTTTCAGGTCCTGTACCGAGTCAGTTCCAGAATTTCCTTAAATCTTCTGTGCATTGGTGGGAAGAATCCTAATGATTTAGGGAAACTATGAAAAAAACAAGAGGAAGAAAATGGACTTCACACAAGCGCAACTTCAAACACTTCCACAGTCCTCCACAGATAAAGCAGCTGTAGATTCCAGTTACCAATGCCAGCATAAGAATGGGAAGCATGAATTGAATTATCTAATAACAGTAGTACCAGCTGGACTAAGAAGAGATTAATAGTAATTCTGCCAGCATGTGTCTGATTCACTGCCAATAAGAGGATAGGAACAATCTTCCAAATAACACAAAACAAACAAATACTAAAATATTTATTTGTTCCCATCTTTTGCTTAGTTAGGAATCAGACTACATTTAGAAGCTATTAAGATTGGCTTGGGGATAAAAGAAATCCTGATTGTCCTTCCCTGCTATTTTCTAAGCTGACTGTGCTGGGATCTACATCTGGGAGTTAGATGGGTTTTGGAGAGCTTTCGCTATTTCCACTACAACTGTTTTGAAAGAGCATTTGGATGTGGAAGCCCAGTTCCAAAAACCTACAAACTGCTACTAGACAGCCTCTCCTCCTGCCTCCTCCTTTTCTTAGCAGTAGTTATTATTTTCTGACTTTTGATTGATTCTGGGATAGTTGACATTTTAACATTAGCTGTCAGTATTTTCCACCTGTCAGAGGAACTGTCTTTGAGTTATCACATGAAAACTACATGGGTTCGTTGGCAAACTGGAAAAGGAAACTATCTGTTATTTGGCTGGTTCCTCAACAATCTAGAAGTCTTTTTAAGGATTCGCAGAGGATATAAACTGAGGAAAGGAACAGCACTGAAACACAGAAGGGATTCATTAGTTTTGGTTTTTTATTCTAACCTAAGCATTGTTGTATCAGTTGGATGTTAATTTTGTAATCTGGGTTTACAGGTTATTACAGCACATACAGCGTAGAGCTATGTTTGCTGACAGACTAAACCTGTAGCAAGCTAGGCTCATTCCCACATTATTTCTATTCCATCAGCTGGACAGTTTAATTTTTTTATCATCTCTGAACCATTTCCTGCAAACTGACAGGAGTCAAGTAGTCTGTTCCTCACTGACATGCTCCCACACTCCCCTGCCGGAGAGGTGCTGGGCCAGGTGTGCCAATCCATTCTGTCATCTCCAGGCTGTGCTCTTAACTTCCATGCACCTGAGACCAGGGTTCTTCTGGACCCAGCCGTGCCTCATGCTACACAGGACACCAAGAACTTCCTCAGCCTCTGTGCAGAGCATGTGGCCTCTCAACCATCTGCTCAACTGTCTCAATTCTTAATCCCCCAGCTGAGGGCTGCTGATCACATTAGTGGATTTTTTCTTTAGGACAAAAGGGCGCGGTGATCCAGTAAATACCAGAGCAACAGGAGCTGTAATGGGAAATAATTTTATATGTACTGATTTTATTCATGTTTCAAACTGCTTTTTAAAAACAAGCCCACTTCCCTGTAAGACATGACGGTCTGTTTTATGGACAACAAAGACAGCTACTTAGCAAGAGCACACAGCTATTGATTCTTACCAAAGGCACAGGACTGGTTTTCATGGGCTGTTACCATACAGGCAGCAAAACAGAGAATATCCTACCTAATAGTGTGCCAGTCTTGAATTAGAGAGTGTCATTAGCATAAACCTTTTAACTGTTCAGTTGCCCTTAGTTCTCAAACTAGAAGAAATACAGCTCTTGCTTTGGCATATATATTTCCCCTCCTCTTCCCCATTCCTTCTTACAAAGAACTTCAAAAACTGCTGGGCATAAACGCAAAACTGTTTCTGCCAGATTGGCTTCATTCCCTATAACGTGTTTTAGCCACGTGGATTTTCTGTGCTTGTTTGAAGGAAAGGAAAAAACCATACTATTGTATAAGCTGTGCAGGGAAGTATCTGGGCAAGAGCTGCAGAGATAAGCACACACTGGACAATACTTTTAAATACTCAAATTAGCAAAAACTGGCTTGGAAACAGTTTTTAATTTGTCAAACTCAATCCTCATCAGTGCTGCCATGGGCAACAAAAGTGTTAGTCATTAAAACTCCAGAGAAAAAGTTAACTCTCTTTGGCTGCTATTCCCCTCTCACAGATAGCACAAAGGAAACAGAAGAACTGGTGTAATGTCATAAGTAGATTGATTTTTAAAGACTAAAATACTGACCTTTTGGAATAAAAAAAGCATGCAAAACACCACATGCATTAGTCATAATCAAAATATTGTGCATGATACAGCTTCCCAAGAGATTTGGCTTTGTTTCAGAGCCACCAGGGTTCAGCATCAAGTACAAGACTCTTTACTCGCCTGGATGCAAGTAACACACAGCATGAGGCAGATACTGCGCATCACAGACCCATAAAGCCAAAAGAGACCTCAGAAGATCACCTGGTCCATCCCTTTGCCAAAAAAAAGAGAAAAAATCAATTCTACCAATGTCATTTCTGACGTGTTCTTCTGTAACGTGTTCCTAAAGATCTCCAGCAACGGAGGTATTACACATCCTCGGGCAAACTACTCCAGTTCCTCATTATTTTTATCACCAGAAAGGTATCTCACTAAATCTCGCTGCAGTTGAAGCCCACAACTTTTTGATCAATTTATCATGATCAGTGGAAACAGAATTCCCTTTAAAGCATCCATTTATACATTAAAAGAATGTGATCTCTCCCCTTTTCTCTGACTGAACAGCACTGTTCTTTCAGCTTTTTACCAGTCAGAGTTTCAAGTCCTCTGATCATTCTTACCACTCCTCTACCCTCATTTTGGTTTGCATGTTCCCTGAGGTGCACTACTCTAAACTAGATACTGCACTCCAGCTCACTCCCCAGTGGTCATAGGCAGAGATGAGTAACTTTACATATAGTGGAGACCATTTCTCTGTTTATACACCCCAATATTACTTTTTTCTACAAGAGTACACGATCAACCATGACAATTTTATATTCTTCTTTCCGCACAACTCAAACTTAGTTCACTTGCTCTGCACACTCTTTGTATATCCAGTTACTCCTGGCTAGGCACTGTACCTTCTACAATACAATTTGCATGGTCTGATGTAGATAACATCTTGATAAACACAAAGTGTTACTCAGAAATGGTGGCAAAATACTTGACAATAATCTGATAATATGTTTGACAAATCAACTACTCAACAATATCCTGATAGAAGGTACACCCAAACTTCCACAAAGATCACTGCATGTGATGCACACTTCAGCCAGTCAACACTGTAGAAAGCAAGAAAGGTCATCTGCCTGTCTTGAGACACAGAGATCTGAGCATTGAACTGGGAGTTCTTCTAGATCAGGAAAGCCTACTGAAAAGGCATAGCTTTGTTATTGCTCATAACCATTGCTACTAGAAAAGACAAGCTGAGAGCAATAGCCATTTGCTCCTGTACCCTCACAGGTACTGAGATGACAGAAAACCTTTTGACACAAGCCCGGGATAACATGAGCTGAACTTTACTACAAAGGAATCAAATTAAACTATCACCATACTGCCAAGATACATTCTGCACATGTCCAGAACAGCTTTGTTACCTTTCCAAAAAATATTGCAAATGGCATAGACTCTTAAACCACATCACTCGGACAGTAACAAGCACCTGCTGCTGTTCCACACCAAGTTCTCTCATCTAACCAGTGCTCCTGCCCACTTCAGGAAACGTTCATCACAGCAGGTTGAATCATGTTCGATGACTCCTAGACAAACCCTAATCTGGATTTAATTTAGCAGGCAACATGCAGACATGGTTTAGCTTGGCACTTTTAATGTATGTATAAATATGTACATACATATATGCACCCATTTGTATAACTAACCTAAGATATGTTCTCATAATCATTTAATAACTTTCTACCTCTGTAGTCCAAATGGTAGAAAAGTCAAACCAAATTGTAGAGTACCATGGCCACACCAAACACTTTTTGTGCTTGCATTTAACCTCAGCAACACCCATCTGCTACCCACAGTAGCTGGCAGTTGGTGTTTCAGTGTGGTTCTTTATCCTCACTTACTTTCTTATTTGCCTATGACTAAATCCGGTCCAGAACAGGAAAATTGTCAGGGTACACACAAAGACAGCACGCCATTTCGGCACAATTTAAATCGAAGGATTAGTACTGTGCTCATCACCAAACTATGCGAGTGCCTGTAGCACATGAGATACTATGTTTGTGATTATCTTTGTTCAGTGAGACAAACATCTTCGACTGAGAACATAAAGCAGCATGTTTTCCTGATATGTTTGCGTTCTGGCTCACTTAGATTTGTTCGTAGGTCACTAATATCTTTCCATTTCATTAGTTACATGAGGGTCATTCGAGAAAGAAAACAGAACTGTACCAGTCACTTTAGAAAGTGTTTATTCAAAAGCTTCATAGCACCATCTTGTTTTTTAAAACATCCAAATAAAATGCAGCAATTAAAATGTTGGGGTTTTTTTGTTGAGCATGACACTAACTCCACCTGTGAACAGATTCACGGTTGTTCTTGCTAGTGTAACTGAAAAATAGCGCTCTTATGCACACAGACATAGCACTGGGTCTTGGTATGGGTTATCCAGTCCTAGCTCAGTAACAGAAGAATAAAAACAAGTGAAACTGGAAACCTCAAGGATACAGCCCCCTCCCCCATTTTCTAAAGGTAATTTTTAGCAGTTTCAATTCTTATGTCCCCTCCAAAACTTCAGCAAAACTAAAAATGTAAATACATAAAATATTTTGGGCATTCTTTTATGGTCCAAGTCAGGCCATGGATGACTAATTTGTAAGTATCTCGATGTGTTTGTTCTAACAATCACCTAGCTGTTAATTCTAAAGGGCCTTTTATGGCCACCTTTTCTAGGAAAAACACCGGTCAAAATAACTCTACTGAGTTGCTATGCTGTTTTTAATTAAAAATTTAAGGTAAAAACAAACTGCCATTGACAGCACTTGTAATACATTTTCATTGTGAGGTTTTTTCATTTCCCTTTTTAGTTTTGCAAAGTAGCCTGTCTGAGAGCTTTCTTCAGCCAAGTCAGAAGAGCGCTATTTCCCAAAGATCCTTAACTTAGATTTCAAGAATACAGACCATGCTGAATGCTTGGTCACATTATCATTTGGCTATGGCTTCCAACCACTGGAATTCTCTATTGCATCTACTTCTGTAAATATTCTGTAGTTCACTTAGCTAAAGCCCCCATAGGGTCCCAAGCTGGCAAAACAATTGGCTCCTGCTGCATCACTGCCAAGATGTCTTCTGGTACATGCTTCTTATCCACCACAACTTCGTACACGTACTCAGAAAACCAGTCATCAGTCATGATCAGGTAACCTGAAGATAAGAACAGTTCATTACAACAGAGAAGCATTACCAGTACAGTGAAGCAGTCTCAAATACAAGTTTCACCTATGAATGATGCATTACAAACAGGATCCAGTCATACTTTGTATATCTCAAGACAAAGGAAAGAAATCAAAGAAATTAACATATAGGCTAACAGAACATACTTCATGTACGCCAGAAGGCCAAGCAAGAAGCCTACTAGGAAAAACAAGACAGAATATTCACCATTTCTGATTCCTCTATTAAAATAGGCATTGAGAATACGCAAGTGAATTACAATACCTTAAAAAAAGGCACTTAAGGCAGAATGTAAAATTATCTGAGTCTCTGGCTTTTCAGGATTGTGTTAAGAAAAAGGAAATTTTCCAGACGAATATCCAAACCACCTTTGGCTTAAGAAAACTTTGCTGGTTTAGATTCTTGCAGTAAGAGGAGGCCATCTGCTGTCCTCAAGGGTAAAGCCATCTAAACCACACTTTGGCTGAACTAAATCTTAATTTTCTCCCTTAACATAATTCTTACTGAGAATTTTAGTGAACAGCCATTGAACTGGGGAGGGGGAAAAAGTCATGTTTAGAGTATCAAAGGTTTTAGCAGAAAGCTACCGTTGGAAACAAACTATTCAAGGTGAACTGTAAACGAAGAGTGGCTGGAAGAAAGCAAGCATTTATAAGACAGAGAGAAAGCTTTATGTAATAAAGTTCCTCATGTCCTTATACAGTATCATCACACAATCAAATGAAACCAGAAAATGTCCAAAGAATATGGACAATAAGTGCATCTATCTACACCATCTTGTTTCTAAAGCAGGAGATCAGATAATTCCCATAAATTAAAAACCCTATCAACTGTAATCAGAGCTAGAAGCCATTTTGGAAACACTGCCAAAGGGAGCTGCCTTGATTATTCTCTCTTCAGGATATGAGTTCTTGGGACACACAAAAACCTCTCACTCCCAAGAGCCAACAAGTAATTGCACCCTGAGAGGATAATGAACTCTGCTGCTGACATCCTGTATCTCAAAGCTTGACAGTGCTGATTAGGATCGCAGTGTCTGAACAAGAACGAAGCATCAAGCAGAACTTCAGAACATGCAAATAAGTAAGGTCGCTCTTTGAGAAGGCCTGTGCTGGGTGTCACAATGAAAGTCATTATCAATTTCTTCATTAAAATGGGACACATACTGTATACGCAGCAATACACATATATATATATATAAGAGAGCCTGCCTAAGGCAACCCTGAGCTCTGCATTCCATCCAGGTAACAGGCAGAAGTGAGAAAGAAATGGAAAAGTTTATTGCATTCTGGGCAGGGTACACAATGGAGTTTTACCTCAGGTCATTAATCTGTTGCTTCTACTCAAACCATTTGTATGTTAAAGCCAGGATACAGAAAAGAACATGGAACAGCATCATCTTGTTGTAACAGAAGCCAGCACGTGACCATGAAAGCACACCCTTCTGCGTACGAGACTGGTCCACATTTCTCTAACTTACCCAAAGGAAAACCTGAACATGCAGCATTTCACAACTGCCAAGCTGCTGGCCAGGCAGAGGTCAGTCAACAATGCACGGTCTGCTAAGTTACTGCATAACCTAGGATTTGGGCACCTGAAAATAAAGCCCTTGCAAAGTTCCCAAAGGCCCTCATACAAGCCACCTTGTGCTTGCGCCCTAACTCCTCCACAGGGAGAACAAATTAACAGAGCCCTTCTCTCACAGCTTACTTACGGGATGACACACGTACACACATATATGAACACAGACACCAAGTGTCTACTATTAAATCCTTAAAATGTCTTCATGCAGAAGACTAAATTTGCAACAGTCAATACAAGAGATTAAAAAAGTCAAAAGGGAGCTGACTTCTAGCTGGAGATGTATCACAAGAACGTTCATTTCATGCCAAAACCAGATGGACCCCTATCAAATGGATGTGATATGATAGTGATTTAGTGTTCCCCTCTTGCTTGCTTTTAAAAAAAAGATATCTGATGGGATAAGCTGGGTTCAAAGTTAGGTAATAATGTACTGTGCCTCCAGAACAAAAGAGTAAGCAGAATAATTAAACTTGCCTGTGTGGCTGACAAAGTGCCAGTAAAACACAAAGGAAATATTTGACTGGGAAGTGACTTTTTTACCTCAGAAAACAGGCAATGTTTGTCAGCAGCTGTGTTCATTCCTTGAGGAAAAACAGAGAGGATTCCAAGAAACACTTTTAGAACAGATATGAATGTAATTACTAAATATTTAGGAGGCTGTTCCCAGGGCTTCCCTTTCTCTGGGACAAGCACTACCACAAAAATTCAGTTCTGCTCAGTCCGGAGCGTGAGCATATAAATAACTTCATCCCATGATAGCCAAACCAGGAGTCGGTGTCTTTTCAGTCCTGCACCATGCAAGTCTGGGGAAACAGGTGTTGTCTGGCACTTCAGCCTGTACGCGGAGAAAAAGAGGGATCCCATGCGTAGAAACACTTCCATTTCCTACCAACAATAAGTCACTTGTTTGCTTGTTTTTTAATGACTCAACATCTAGTCTCTAGTGTTTTGTTGCAGGCTGTACCCTTTATCATCCTGTCCAACAAATAACAGAGTTGGACCTTACTTGTATCCCCCACACCCAACTGGGCCTCAGCTGGGATGTGCCAAGTTTAACATCATTCTTGGCTGCCTCTTTACTGATGTGGATTCTGGTCCTCTGCACTGGACTTATCCAAGCACAGCTTCCCAATTCCTTAACAAGGCAGATAAGATAAAATCACTGCCAGACAGACTCAGTGGCATAGCAAGAGAGCTAGGACAGACTACAAACCCTCACCCTCCTGCACCAGCTGGAACTGGACACTGCAGAGTGGAAAAGCAGGGCAGGAGACCCTGCCAAGTTACCTCTCCTAACATTTGAGAATGAGCTCTGAAGGATATGTCCAGTTGCCTTTAGCTCAACAGCAGGTTGTTTGGTCACACCCAAGAAAATCATTCAGGGCTTCGCCTCCCTGAAAAAAGTGGTCTGAAAGAGAGACAAGCCTCCTAGTTCTGATGGGATTTTCAGTCAAGGCACTTTTCCAGGCAACTCCCTAACCAAAACAAAATACAGACAGTGAGCAAGACTTTCCAGAGACCATGGTCTCTACCAGTACAAAACAGATGAATGACAGTGACTCACTCAGAAAAGTTCACATAGATAGCAGGCATACAACACATGCATGCAAGGTACTGGCACGGTTTATTCAAGTCACTCTGGGGTCCTATTATACTTCAAAGGAACAACTAGCTCCTCTTAAATGGCTCTAGAACTTTCCTGAAAAGTGAATCTGTATTTGGAAAAAAGATCATGTCTAAGGAAGGTAAACTGCTACTGCAAACCAAGTAGCAAGTTAAGCTTACAAAGCTCACAAACGAGTTCAAAGCAATATTCAAACAAGACTAGGTCACTGGGTTAATTTAGTGTTATTTCTAACTTAAAGCCCAAGGCACTACACTTTTCATTTCTAGTTGCTGTAGTTTTTATTTGTTATTTTGGATTACATGCTCAAAAGTGAGGAAAGCCAAAAATGCACACGGCTCTCCATGTGCATTGATCGCAGCCTCCGCAGCTCCGTCAGCATTCACTGATGCTCCAGCCTGGTCACACTAGCTCAGAACTGCCACTGTTCAGTCACAGCTCAACAGGTACAATTTTTACTAGCAGTGTCAGGCTTCAATCTGCTGCACTGTGGTTTGGGAGTAGCAGCCAATATCCTGAAATTGAGCCCAGTCTTTCTCCAGTTCTAGTGAAGAACAACTCTGAACCTTGGCCAAGGAGCATACACAGCTAGCACAAAGTTGCTGACAGGCACCTATTAACTTCAGAATGTTTGGAGTACTACCCAACATCCATGCTGAGCAGTTGTAAAGCAACCGAGTAAGGTACTTCCTTCCTGGAAGCATTCCTCTAGCACCAGTAGCGTCTAACATCACAAACCAAGTATCTGGAATGTCTCAAAACAAAGTGGTCTGACAATAAGAGTACAACTAACCAGGCATTTTTATATTTTATATTCTCTATTATACATAAAGGTGCTTCACAAAAGAGTTACTAGTTCGTATTTGGAGACAAGGAAAGTTCTGATGTTATTTCTTTTTCATATTCATTTGGCTTAATCCAACATTCTGAAGTACACATAGATGAGCCTTGAAGGCTCAACAGTTTCACTGTTTTGTCAAGACTAAAGATTTTTATTGGAATACTTTGCTATGAATGTACACAGCTAACTCAGAACAGATGCTACTGCAAGACCAAGGGGCCAGAACACAAATTAAGACACTGTTCCAAGAATATTCTATGTTTTAGTTAGCTGTTCATGTATAAAATACCAAAAGCTTATGAGTAAGACCACATCCTAAACCAAAACTTTCTGGAAATAGTCTACTCCCAGGAGAAACTCCAGATATCCTGGGGAATTTCAGCCATACCAAGTCTTGAGCACAACATTTGGGATTAATGTGCAACAGAAAAATGTGGTCAGCAATGACTATTGTGTTGTGCCCTGGGACACACCGAAGCTTGGCTTGGCATGCTCACCAGTGAGCTTATCGTGCCACAGCTGAGTCCACATCCAGCCTGTCTCAGAAAGGACATGACAAAAACCAGGGAGCTCCACTCCAGTCATTTAGGAAAAGCTGACTGACTGCAGGCCTTGGCAGAGCAAAGCAGCAACGCTCTCACGCCATCAGCCTTGCTCATGTGGTGCCAGGGGAGGTCAGAGCTGCCCCCCAGCCCACGCAGACAAGCACCCTCGGGTCATTCCCAGGCTGAACAGGGAAGCACCTAGAAGCTATTTCCTAAACCACCACTCAGCCGTGACTCACCATTCTGTCCACACTGCCTGCCCATGTGCCATGCCAGGCTGGCGCATCCACCCTGCTCCAGCCCTACAGTGCTTACAAATCCTTTTTAAAGGAACAATAGTGCAGGCTGCGACAGTCATGAACAGGAAAGCAAATTCATGCAGAAAACCTGGCATGAGCAGAACTGCATGTTAACTGTGGATTTTGTTGCCAGTTCTTGTCATACCAGAGAGGAACACTGCAAGGGATGCTGCAGGCCACGTTGTCAGCATGGCTTTAGAAAGTAACCCAGAATTACAATTTTTTCAAAAATTTTTTTTTTCTCCCCAGACACCTTTAGGAGCTAGAATATTGTAGCTGTTCACAGCACAAGCTGGAACCAGTCATACCCTTATTTCTTCATTTCAAACATAAGTAAAGCTTGCAGTGATTTATAAAAAGTGCTTTAAAAGAAAATACAAACCATTTTGGTTTCACACATGACTCAGGAAGATTATTTAAGTAATATCAGCTACAGCCAGCATGAGGTCCCAAAGATGAGACTGCTGTAGTGTACAAGTTTAAGCTGAATTCTGTTACCAAAAACTTTAGTACGCTTAGAAGTATTGCGGTGAAGCCTTTATTTCTGCTCTCTTACTAGAAGGATGAAGCATTTCCATACAGTGCACTCTTTGGAATTGAGCCTATCTTATTTGAAACTGCAAAGCACTTCCTATCTATTGTCCCCTTATTAAAAGATTGGTTTCAATGCCCACTGAATTCCTGGTATTTCAGAAGCGACATACTACCACATTTTCAGACTGCTACTACCAGATTTTTCAGACTTGCGTTCTGCAGCAAAGGATTATGAGCAACGAAATAGCAAAGGTTCTGCTCTTTCCCTACCACGCTTGTCGAACTCCTACAGCTGCTGGGGTTTTTGACAGGGACAATAGTTGGCAATTCACTTGTGATCAACAGCAAACTGATATGCAATGCTTAGGAAAATAAGCAGCTTTACAGCATTAAAGTGATCAACCTTAAAAAAGTTACTTAAAGTTCATTACTTCAAATACTTCATTATATGAACTTCAGATAAGTTTTCTAGAACTTGTTTGATAAACCCTACTACTCCCAACAGGCCCTGTACGCCTCATGGTGCACTCTACAAATACCAATGTTAATGTGACCTCACGGGATGTCACGCAAGCTCTCAAAGGAAGAGAGAAGGTAACCATTGTTAGCCAGATTACTTAAGTTAAACAGTCTGAATTAATTTGATCTGGTGACAGAAGTCTACCAGTATCTTCCCATTACTTTCCATACTAAATAAACAGTGTGGTTTCTGGACTGTGAAAAGCTGTAGTGTAAAGACAACATACGCCCCATATTGTTAAGCTATATTCAGAGTTCCAGCCTCCATACAGGCATCACAACTTTGTCCTCCTGCCCCTGGGACCAAGGTGCCCTGTCTGTCAAGAAGTGTCAGTGTCAATCACTTATGGCCATCTCCCAAACCCACAATTGCCTCTACAGTTGAACTCGCAACCACAGTATCAAGTTTATCCAGTGACACTTCCTGCTCCTCCATTCAATGTTTACATTCCATTTACTTCGATGTAAATCACATTTAAGTGAAGAATGTTTACCTTCCGGTAATACAGTGCCATGCCTCAGTGATCCTCACGCTGTTTGCAGGCTTCCTTCATGCATGTTCTGGTGAAGGCCACACAGCACATTCCCCCTTCCACCTCCTCATTTCCAAACACTAAGTTCAGCTTTCTGTTCCCATGATTATAAATTACTTTACCTTTATTACCACGGTCTTCACCCCAGGAGTTTTCCACTCTCCATTTTTCAAATGCCTCTTCTTGCCCATCCTGTGACAACACAAGGCTATTCAGTAGAAGTACCACGTGAGTTCACAGCAGCCAACCCTTCCAAGCCTAAATCCAGCACCAGCAAACCACAGAGCTCCACTCCCAGAAGTCTACAGGCACTGGTGACTTTCAGACTTGCTAATAGCTGGAGAAATGTCATTTTCTAAACTACTTGTCTACCCACTTCTATAAAACATGAGGAAATGCGGTCACAAAGAGAGCCTGCAGTAAATGCTTATTTATACCAGAAAACTTAAATTTAACTAAAATCAAGTTTGGACTTAACTGACTGGCAGCATCTAAGCAGCCTTCCCTATCACCTGTCAGGGCACAGGGGCCTTCTGAAATGCTGAATGAGACAGGAATCAGAGGAAAGGAGCAAGGACAATGAAGCAACTGTAATAATTCAGAACAGTATTCACAAGAGCAAGTGCAAACACTTGAGGAATCTAGCTGAAGGACACAGCTCCAAGTCTGGTGCTTTGAAAGATACACAAGGCTTCTAAGGAGCATGAGGTACAATTTGACTTCATGTTCAGAAGCATGCAGTATTCTAGCCTGCACTGTGGATAGCTGAAGTCTGGTTCAAATCTACCAAGTACATAAAAGCACTGAAAACAACTTCACAGGCGTGCTGTGCCACAAAGCAAACTGTTGCTTCCTTCAAGCAGCCTCTCATGAGGAAACAGCAGGTGCCTTAAGGAACCAAAGAATAGTTATTCTTTCACTACTAAAATTATTATTTTTTTATTACAAAAAACTAACCTGGAAAGCATCCCACAAATCCGTTTTTAATATTCAATGGAATATTGTTGTATTGCTTCTATTCCCACTTTAAAAAAATGTAGGACAGTCCTTAGAATGAGACACTTGAGAGCAACCAAACTAAGGATAAGTCAACTCTTGATGCCATCGGGGAAACTGGGATAAACACGTTTATGTACATCATTAAGTTTTCAACCAAAAGCTGGATTTAATCCACATCAATTTTTTATGTTGTAAAATTGTAATAGGATTTTTTTTTCAATCTTCAAAGCCTTTTTGTAAGTAGTTAAATCCAAAGTATTACATTTTACAACTCAGTTTATCAAAGCTCCTTTAGATTAAATTAAGGTTTAATATAAGACAACATGTTCAAACAAAAAATAGAAACAACTTAGTCCATTGTTTAATGTGGAAAGCCTCTAAATGCTGAACTTGTTCTCGGATAATTTCTTTTAAACAATCTTTTGATTTTACCTATACCATCCATCATATACCGATCTTACACACATCCTTTTCTTTGAGAAATCCGTTCACGTTTTAAGCAACTATACATTCAGGCATGCACAAGAATGAATTAAAAAATATAGACCACTGGCTGCAATGAGTACAAATGTACACATTTCAGTAGTGAATAGATAAATAGGTTTTAAACACTAGAAAAGTATCACTTTAAAAAAATTTGGTTTTCAGTTAACTATTTAAAGATGTATTCATGCAATCTGATACACAAGACAGAAGTGTTAAGAGCTCAGAATGCAGAACACAACAGGAAAAAATTACATTGAGTTGTAAAATGTAACTTGGAAAAATTCTTATGACTCAGCAGTCCCATCTCAAGTCCTCAAACTCCAGAGCTCAAGCAAACTTTCAGTTACATGCAAGCTGTTATTTCTCAAGCCAAGGTCATGTTGGACAGGAAGAGATCACTTCAAAGAAACTTTAATAACGACAACTTCTGGAAATAAATGGAAAACATCAACATTGCCGATAACCTTGAGTTGTAAATTTTCACATGGTTCTTTCTACTTCGTATGTGCTTTGTTATACTGCCAGGAACAGATTTAGTTGTGGATTCATCTCAGTCTACTGTCTGCCACAGAGCTATTTTGGCCACCGTTTTCCTTTCCTAATTATGAGTAGGTCAGAGAAGTCACATGCCAGTGAGTTGCAGGAGGTTAAGACTGTTGCAAAGTGTCTCCTACTGGCACTTTAACAGAAGGAGCTTCGTGCTGTAAAACATAGACTGGACTAAGCTATGCAGCGGGGCATGATAGGAAATAACCTGCTGTAGTACTAGATTTCTTGCTCAACAAGATACATGAGAATCTGTATGTTAAAATCAGTTAAGACAGGTTTTCTGTTATCTTAAAACTAGAACCTGACTTTTCCCTTTCTCCAATAAAAGTTTGTGGGCAGAAAGAAAGAAGCCCTTGACTTGTCTAAAATTCCTCCTTCTTGTTAAATAATAAATAAATAGTAAGTGTGGCGCACACGCTGAACTCTAGCAGAACAGCATATACACTGTGAATGAGCCCAGAACACAAACAAGCTGCCAGAATGTTCAAATCCATCCCTGCAAGCATCAAGACTTCAGAAAGGAGACTCTACCTTCTCGGTGACAGCTGTGAGGACCATGGCATGGGTCATCATTGATTCTCCAAAGATTAATCGTTCTGCTTTGTTCATGTTCTTGACGGAGACACCGAACACCAGCTCATGATTAAATCTATCAGAAAGCCACGTAAGCAATGTCAAAAAGGATGCAGAGAGAATTCTCATCCGTAAACCACAGAACCAACTGTCCCAGGAGCCAGTGCACAGGGGTACAAGTTCAACTATTTTTAGTGTCAGAATAAATGCAAGAACTGATCCCTTTAGGAGTTTCTCTCACTAGATACTAGACAATTCAAACGAGTAAGAATATTTAACAATCGCTTGTAGTACGTCTTTAAAGGATTAAGATTTTAAGCTAACAAGTGAAAAAACTCCATTGCTGCCAAATTATTAAATATACTCTTTTGGGCTATATAATCCACAGTATGTACAAATTAGTTTCTTAAGCAGCTAAAGGACTGTTTATGTTGTAGCCAAGTATCCCAAGCAGTATTCTGTTTTGATTTTCTACTTACATATTCATGTCATTGATTCCCAGCTTGCCATAGAAGTGCTTTGCAACATCACAGCCAAACCACACAGCCTACAAACAGAAGGAAGAGTCATGTCTAGGTCATATCCCAGGGAGTTCTGTGTTACAGAGTGGAACCATGCCATCCATGAAAAGAAACCAAACCAACCTCGCCATCCTTAATAGATGCTGCAGCTAATTTTTTCAAGACATCAATAGGCTGGTTGTTATAGAGCGTTTTCCTCCCTCCTGCCATGTTGCCCAGGTACTCCACCGTATACAGCCTGTTGTACGGGTTCTGAGGCCGAGGATCATTCACTAAACAAATCTACCAAAAAACAAGATGTCAAATTAAGGTGGAACTTAACTGGTATCTTTGAGTAGTGAATCTAGACGGATTTCAGAGAACTGCTTTTGTCCCACCTAGCCACCTATCCCATTAGCAAACAAGCCACTTGGCTAAAATACCAGGGTTTTTTTAAGGTTTTGTTTGGGTGGGTTTTATTTTAAGTTCACCTCATAACCATGGCATAGCAGTTCTGCATGTTATTCCCACTCTCTAATGGCTGTCCACAGCATTTTATGACTGATTTGATCATTACACGTTGAATCATTACAAAATCATCATGGAAGTGCAATGCATGATCACAGCTAACTGCAGGGCAGAGCACGAACAGGAGAATGGGGAGAATAAACATAGGACCCATCTTTGGCTTGTGGGAGCGGGACCCATCCCATATGGTGCAGTTACAGGGGTGGACAGTACACTTGCAACAGTGGAAAATACGTGGCTTAGCAGCAAAAAAAAGAGGTTTTGGGAAGCTACTGCCTTTCAGCACTCCCAACCTTGTCCTCCACGTTGAAGTAAGGCTTCACATGCTCATTGTAGAACTGGACCGGTGTCATAGGGCCATATTTGTGGTAGTTCTTCTCCTTATCCCGGAACTCCCAGCAGAAGGTCTCTGGAGGGCTGCCCAGGCAAGTACTCACTATTCTGAATACCTGCCCAGAGAAGCAAACAGCTGTGAACTTGCTGAAACCTGCAGGTCTGCCTCTCCTACCACAGCAATGCCACTGATGATGGATTTCTCCTTGTGAAAACCAACTGGAGAAATGGGATCTTAACAGCCACCTTTGAAGAACATGAATAAACATACACACATGAATTACTTGCATTCAGCTCCAGAAATCCAGGCATTTCAACAGCTCAACATCAATCTGAAAGGCCACAGGAAAATCAAATCCTCACACTCTACGTCCTAAGGTAACCCGTCAGGCAAAACAGAAGCTTAATGTTGAACATATAAAATCCAGGTTGCCCTAGGAATGCAGCAGCCAAAAGCAAAAGCCAGTACACTGCCCAGTCTCATTCCAACAGCAATTCTGAAGCTCCTCCAACAAGATACTTCCCCAGTGCAAAAGAAACTTTATCAAACCAATTCTAGAAAGGTTTCAGCGTTCAGCATCACCTGTTCACCAGGTGGTCTGCCCCATCCAGAGACAAACCAGACCTTCTAACATGCATACAGCAAAGCATTCTATCCCAGTGCTTCCCCTGAACTAATCCCTTTCTCCCCTGTAATGTTCATTTGGATTTCAAAGATGGGCCTTTGCTTGCTCCTTTTCAAGAGCCTAGAATAATCTTTTCATCTGTTTTAATACATTTAACAATGTCTTGGTTTAGGGTTGAGCTGACAGGTTATGTAATTTAATTCAAGATCCGTGCCTGCTGACTGTGACATCCTTGGCAGCTGGCAGCTTTCTATTGATTTTTAGCACAAAAAGTTGACCAGCTTTCAAGTCATCAGCCTCCCTATAAATCAGAATATGAAACTGTACTTAAGAATCACTACTGTACTTTCTCACAGGGCTTATCATATAATGTGCTAACTCTTAGACCGTGAAACCAGATGACTGTCTTCAGGGATACTTAGCAGGACCTGCCACAGGTACTCTCGGGACAGAGAATTCAATCTTATTTGAACAGCTTTGAATCTGTTTTACTTCAGCCGACACAGGTCTGCTTCAGCTCTGCCCATGTCTTGAGCACAAGACAAGCCTTTTCCCTGCAAGGAACCAAGGGGTTGTTTAAAATAAGAGGAGGAGGCAGTCAAATCTCAACTGTACCTTTTGCACTAGGATCCATGCCTGGGGTTTGTGCCAGCTTTCCCAGGCTGTCAGTCTTCACGCTTTCCCCTGACCAACTTTTCATAGGACAGGAGACAGAGTACCTTTCCCAAAGCTGACTTCCCCTTTCTGGACCTAGGTGAGCTGCTTTAAATGGATCCCTAAGGCTCCAGCAGAACTAGCTTTGTGCTAGCGCACACTTCGTGCTGATGACAAAAGGAAGCGCAGTGTTCATGCTAAGTAACACTCACTATTTGGCTGTGCACAAGACACAAATAAAGGTGTTCTCCTCCAAGCAATTTAAGAACACAAATTAAGAGATCAGTTATGGGTTGAAGCAAGGGTGTGGGCTTAACGCTTTTACTGGAGGAACTCACACATTTATTTCTCAGTAAATAAGTTAAAGAGCAAATGTAAATCCCTAAACTACTATAAATATTTAATTTTGCACAGTCAGCACAAAAGGTAGCATTTGCTGTGGATACACCCACTCAGATAACTCCAAGTGGTGAGAGATGAGGCTATGAAAACAAAATAAGCAAGAAAAATGCCTAAAAGGAGAGCAAGGAGCAAGCACGCTCCAGCCAGAGGAAGGAAAATTATGGAGACAGAAGTCTCAAGTTAGCAGAAGCAGTGGAGCCTGGGAATGGCCTCCCGCTATTGTTTTGCCACCACACCCATCACATCTCTTAGTATCTCACAAGCTTCCTCTATCAATAAATAAAATAAGCAGACGTATTTAAACTAAAAGGTGACTTGTATCACTGTAGCGACAACTAGAACCAAGATATGGCAAAGATATAGCAGCTTGTGCTAAAAACAAAATGAAAGAGAAGGGGAAAAGAAGGACACTCCTGATAAGGAAGAGTCTACAAAGGAGAACAGTAAAGGAAGAAAAATTCAATCACATGCACTGCACTGATTTCAACTTCTGACCTGCTGTGCGCTGCTTTGATAAGAACAATGTTTATACAGGTCTGGAGTGCGTATTTACCCTTGTGTTCCAGTACAGCTGCCCCATTTTAGCTAGAGGGCTATCTCCCAGCAGGAGCAAACCAAGATTTGCTACGCAAATAAAACTTCGCAGAACAAAACCAAGTTCTGCTTTGCCACATACAAAAATAGATGCGATCCCACTTACAGACATAAACACATGAAACAAAAGAGTGATCTCAAACCTTTAAAATTAAGTGTTTTTAAAGTATACAAAACAGGTGCAATTGCACATTCCAACTACAATGTTTACTGAAAAGAAAACCACTTAATTTGCAAACCACTTACTGCTGCAGGAGAAAACACTGTTAACTTCAGAGGATTAAGCATCACCTTTTTACAGAATGGACAAATTGCAATCAGTTAATAAGCCTTTACCATCAGTTCCAGGACCCCTTGTCAGAGGGCAAGATGCTCTAAACAAATGAAGAGACATTTTGCAGTGAACTGTATGTCATTGCCCTGAAAGTAAACATCTCTAGGAAGCTTTTGATGTCTGCTGTAAAGTCCTCCAAGGGCTTTTGGACCCACACATTGGATGCAAGTTACACTAATTCAACTTTTGAACTTAATTGCTGATCAGCAACACACTGGGGTAGCCTCAAAGCACAGACTTACTGTTGATCTTAAGGCATACATTTCATAAAAGTTTGTTTCAATAATACAACCCAAGGAACACAAATAAGTTTTCTTTTTTAATCTAATCTTAGAATTAGACAAAAAGAAGCTACAGGTTATTACATGAAGTGCCAAGATGAATTCCCAAAAACCAAACCAAGCCATTAATCAATACTTGCATATTAGTGGAACCGCCTGAAGCTTTACAGGAATAGGCCAAGTTAGCTTCTGCCTAATACCGATGTTTACTGGACAGCAGAAAAACTCACACATGTAACCAAAACATTTGGTTTCTTGAGTCATCTAAAGACAGACATTAAAACCACCAGGTCACTTTGCGGTATGTTTCAGAAACAAATGAAACATACACTTTCTTTTAAAATGCATGCACTTGGTCAAACTACAACAGCCTGAACTTTCAAAATTACTTTTGGCTATTTAAGAATCAAGTATGAGGACTACCAAGTAAGCAAAATGACACACAGCACTGTCACAGGCCGTGTGAACAGATGGAGGGCCAGCCACTACACACACACCCCGCATACTACAGACTTGCTGATCAATTTGATTGTGAGTTAATTCACACAGCTGGAAACAGATACTGATTCCTCCCTCTGCTGCACCTCCCCCCCCCCAGCATCAGACCACAGCTGGATCCAGCCGTGTGTTCAGCTCACATCCTTTCCATAATGCAGACAACTCCCTTCTGTTGTTCTGTTCTGCTCTCTTGCGGGGAGTTTCTGCAACAACACTTGCGCTGTAAGATTTTACATTCAAAGCCATCAGAACGCAGTCTTCCAACCTGCCCCTTTCCTCCTATTCATAAAATCCTGATAGGCCACTACTTTCGTCTCCCTTAAGACACAAAATGCTGCTTTTCTACAGAAAGGGGCAGATGTCTCTAAAATGTCATAGTTCTGGAATCTAAATTCAAGATATTTGTCAGGCAGTATTAGAGAAATTCAGAACGATAAGCAACAAGCCACTTAAAAAATGTACCTGAATACCACCAAGCATGTTGCCATGCAAAACATCCCTAGTTAGGCAAACAAGAGGCACTCGTTTTGGCTATTCCAATAGCTATAGAAAAAGAGTAAGCTGAGAAATCTCATCCATTCCAGCCTCATGTTGCAAGAAGATTCATGTCACACAAGTATATTTACCTCTTCTATCATAGTGTCCATTGCAGCACAAAGTTCTCCTTTCATTGTTCCACTTTCCACCATATTTCTTAGCCGCAAACAGTATTCTCTCATCTGTTTAAAGAGAAAGTAATTTTATTATAAAAGCTTGAAAGGTGCCACCTAGTCAGTTTTCAGGACTTCCTATCCGGTTGTTTCAAGCACCTATTTTACTCTTCACAACACATTTTCAAGATGACAATTCCTTTCAGAAGGCTTTGTTAGATATAGATTCTTTAAAAGAATCTATAGAATTGAATTATTTAAGAGATCACCAAAAAGATGATAAATTAACCAATAGTTGCAACTCAATTCCTGTTTTCCAACCACTGGTTTGAAGCTTACAGACATTTGCTTAAGGCTTGATTTCTCTTGGTCCAGTAACTGATGATGCAACATCCACATGCATTACCACCTCTGTGACTCAGAGAACAGACTGTCTTCATACTGTAAAACATATTTTGCAATTCTAATGCATAATTCATCTCTTGGTTGCTAAAAAGAATGGAGCATTTCCCCACTGCATGCAGAACTGCAGTAAGAGGGGCACGTTGCCATTACTGTCAACATCCATAACGCCAGGAACAGTGAGTGGGGCTCCCGCAAGACCAGCTGGTTTGCAATGTTCAAGACTAGAATAACATTAACACCATCCATTATGTCTAAGCTTATTTCAGCGCATATTTTACATTTTTTATGTGTATTTCAGCAGGCAATTTTCCATGAGCATGTAGCATATGAACTGGGGAAAAAAGCCCATTGTAAAAAAAGCTTTAACTGCCTTTTCATTTAGGTACCTATATCAGCATCTTCCCAGATTAATTTCGTTTCTGTAGTTCAGGGAGTGTGATTACACCTTCCTTCAGACAAAGCCACACACTTCCTTCCTGAAAGCTGATTTTTAACATTCAGTGTTTTGAAATTTTTTATCTTTTCCATCGAATTTGGCAGTAAACTCTAGAAACCTTGGCATACTGGTAGATGAAATATTGAGGGAGCAGAAAGAAGTCACATAGATGCCAAGCGCTAGCTTTGCAGAAATACTTAGCAACACATCAAGAATTAACTTTTTGGAAACTTGAGGATTAGGAACAATTGCTAATAAAACCACACGAGGTCTTTCAAGCTACTGAAGCCTGGCAATGGTCATCTTCCATAAACACGCCTTCCTGCTCTGTGTTTCATGATCAACATCAGACTTCACTGAGACTTCAGGCTGCTTTTTCAATAAAAGCAAGTTAAGGTGCTGAGATGCACTCAATACTTCGGTCAATAAAGAGACATTAAGGTGATTAGGAACATTTGGAGCAGGTTTGTTCCCATCCCCTCCCCTTAATTGTATCATCTAAATCAATTTTACCTTATGATTCAAGATCTCATTCATCCTTCTAGTAGCCTCTGTGGTATGAGACTCCGGGAAGTATTTCTTGGGGACAACACCATACTTTTCTAAAAGAAAGTAATAAAGCCACATGTCTTTTAGTCAGCTGTTCCCCATCTGGGAAGGGAAATCAGGAAAAGGAAAGGAGACCCGTAGGTTGAAATGGAAACAGATTTAATAAAATAGTAACAACAAACTAATATTAATGCCAGTACTAATGGAAAACACACAAAGTTATGCTCAGCCCATGTAGCGGCCGTGAGCTGCGCGCTCCCAGCACTGAACACCAAACGTCAAACCCTGCGAGCACCACAGCTCCAGTGAAATGCAATGGTCACAGCCAAGGGGAGAGCCAGCCCCGGGAGCCGAAGGGCGGGCATGACCCTCTGGGGCAGCAATCATTGAGGAAGGAGACCTGTGCCAGCAAACTTTCCAATTTACAGCGAGCGTGACATTTACGGTATGGAATACTGCTGTTGGCCTGGATCAGCTGCCCTGGCTTTTGCTCCTCTGAGCTTTAGCGCCTGGCTTACTAGAAACCGCTAAAGACCTTGACCACTATGGACACCCACACACCATGGGCGGCCACAAACTAAAACAAAGTGCCTTATCAATTTTGTTCCCACTGAATCGGGTGCTGCAGTCTTCTCAAACATGCAGCTTTCCAGAACAGAAAATTGATTCTATGTTTCTACCCCAGCAAAACCAGGACACCATGAGTTAATAACTGTCTTGTCCACACAGCAGATACTAGTGCTTCCCTTTATATCCACATAAAAGCTAAATATAGTTGGGGTTTGTGCAGAGATTATAAGGGAAAGTTTCCTATTTAAAGATCGCAAGTACTCAAATTTTACATTTTGCTTTGTGACTGAACCTGGACCAAAAGGTGGAATCCCTGAACTGCACACTCACTTAATTCAACACTTAAAAGTTCCAAACTAATTTGTGCTTTTTAGGAAGCTCTTTTCACCAGAAAAAGAACCCCACACTGTTTACTTGAAAATTAAGCTCCTGAAATATATTCTAAAGAACTGGCACTGGGCCTCTTAAAAATTACTCCACATATTTTATCTAAGGTTAAGTGACTAACTTTCCAGGCTCCTTTCCTGCTCAACATTTATAAAGCACCAGCAACAGCTCCTTTGCTTCCTACATTATGGTACCAATCAAAGATCACACCATGCAAGGCTCTGGATGCAACAGTACCATCCAAAAATCTTCCCTGCCCTGGTTAAATATTTATAACAACGTGATGAGGGAAAAAGTAATCTCCAGGCTTCAAAGAAACAAATTCCTTTTGTGATTCCAAAGTTACATTATTGGCTTGTTGATTTACAAAGGCATTACATTGTTTCATAAGACAAATGAAAGCAAATGCTAGTGTAATCCAGACAGAGAGAGACGTATCTCCTTAATCAGTGTAAGGAAGATCCCACTTAAGCAGGATCTTTGTAAGACCAGCACTGCCACATTCCACATCATTTCCCTCTCACTGATCTTTATATTATATCATCTTTCTTCAGGCTGCAACTCTCCAAGTAGTTTTGCTTCTGCCTTGTAGACACACCCTGATCTAGTAGTGGTTCTTTCCTTAACGTGTGCCCAAAAAGTTGTACGCATGGATATAAACAAACTATGTCGAGTCGATGCCCGAAGTAAAAGGGGATTGAACCTTTTTACTAAATGGAAAGCCGGGACACCTACTTACTTCTGTTGATCTTCTGAGCTTCTATCATCAACAATATGCAAGAGTAAAGATCCCACACAAGACTTAAGCCTAATATTTATAAGCTGACATGAAAAAGATCTTTGATTACAAAAACATAGTGGCTAATGGCATCATGTTCCTTAGCCAACTCCCAAGTCTCAAACTCAATTTCTTCTTCTTTTTCATTCCTCAAACTAGCGTGCAATTTCAGCAAAGGCTCCTGGTGACCAATTCCCTTACCAATAATGTTAACCAACATATCCCACTGTCCACCATCATTTGTGGGGTTGGAAAGCAGGAACTGTACCAGTCTTCCTTCCACAGGCTCCTTTTCCTGAGCTGTTTCCACGAAGGCATTTAAAAAGTAGTAACAACGTTCGACCTGGAATGGACAGACAGGTAAACAGGTATTTAAAGCATGACGCTGTGCGTTAATTCATTCTGGAGTATTTAGCTCCTCAGAAGCCCTAACTGGATGAAGCTACCTTCTGCTCATCTACTGACATTCTTATTTTCCCTCTACCATTCTTGACCTTACCCCATAAACTCACTTCTGTTACAGACCAAGTAGTTAGGAGTGAGGTAGCACAGAGACTGAGGACAGGGGAACAGGAAATGTGAAACAAAAGTTATGCAATGAAGCCCGGCCCAAACTAGCACTAAATTTTCTCCATTTCCCTTAGGAGAAAAAAAGCAGGCACACAGCTCGCACAACTGAAAGTTCCACAGCAATTTACAGTTGTGTTTCCCCTGAGTCACCTACAAGTAACTTTGGAAACCCGCACAACGCTTGTAAGAAGGCTTTTACTATTCCAAAACATCTCCGCAACTTTCTTCTCAAGCTGAAAGTCCCGCTTTGCTCCAGCCACGTTTAAACTACACACGTAAAGAACTTCTGAGGTTCTTCTCATGTATTTTTCACCTGGATCATTAAGATGGTCCAGCTTAAAAGAAATTCTGTCCCAATACTAACACCCAATTGCGTAAGCCACCCTAGCACAACCCGCGCCCGGAACTACTGTACCTTATCCCAGAAAAAGAGATACGACTGGCTGAATTCAAACTCTTCGATGTTGTATTTCTTCATGAGAGGAAGACGCATGGCATTGAGACAGGAAAAGATCCAGCATCTCCCTGAGAGATCAAAGGCACGAGAATTAAACTGGGATGTTTAAGAGCTACGTAAGGTTTTGAATTTTTTTTAAAACACAAGATTCATGACACCATGCCGCCTCAAGCCTTTGGCCATTGTTCCAACTGGGACTGTAAAACACCAAAAGGCTCACGAAGTCAGAAACCTTTCACTGCAAACGCAGGCCTCTCATCTGATGCTATCTTGTGCCTTATGGAAGGGAAAATGGGCAAACGCTGTGAGCCCCGAGTCTGTTATTAACTCAAGGGGATGCTGCAGGGATTCCGTTTTGCTCAAAGGACGCAGCGTCGCAGTCAGCGTTACATCACCCGCTCCCCAAATGCCAGAGCCGCGCAGGGAGCGCACCCCTCCTTCCACCAGCACCGATCCCCCTCCCGTTAGCCAGGGAGCCCCTTACCGGAGTTCTTCTGGTTGGTGACGGGCTTGCCCTCGGCGGGCACGGCGTGCTGGAAGACCTGCACCGTGTCCTGCACCACCTGCCGCTGCAGGCACACCTCCAGCGGGTCGCTGCACGTCGCCACGTTCTGGGCCAGCAGGAACTGGGGCTCGGCCCGCAGNCGCTGCAGGCACACCTCCAGCGGGTCGCTGCACGTCGCCACGTTCTGGGCCAGCAGGAACTGGGGCTCGGCCCGCAGCCGCCGGGTGAAGGCGGCGGCCTTCTCCGTGCTCAGCCCTGGGGGCACGGGGCATCCGTCACCGCCGGCCCCGCAGCCCCCGGCCCCGACACCGCCCCTCCGCGGCGCCCGTTATCCCGGTACCCAGCCCCCCCTCCCCGGGTCACTGCCCAGGTAACGGTGCGGGCCCCCGCCCCGGTAATTCCGCCCCCCGGGCCCCTCACGGCGCGTGAGCTGCGCGCTCCCA
>VZSC01011391.1:0-62300 GCA_013398225.1 Steatornis caripensis
AGCTGGGCGCTGGTGACCCTCTCGCTGGAGAGCGGGCATCTTTCTGAGGGGCGGTGGGAAAAGGGGTCTGGTTTTAGGTGGCTTAACACAGGTGGCTTTGTGGTATTTTGTGAGGCTCATCGCCTGCGCCTTGCGTTGCTTGTGGGAAGAAGCCAGAGATTCACTGGGACTCCGACAGGGAGTATAATAAGCACACAAGGGCAGTGTGGATGACTATGTCCTCTCCTAGCATAGCGTGAGATTACTACATGTGTTTTGTGCCAGTCGCAAGAAAGATAACAATAAATGGCAAAACTCCTGGCAAAAGGTTAATGGAAATGTGTTTTTCCTTGGGTAGAAGCTTGTATGAACGTGTCTGCACAAAACTCTGTGATGTACTGTGATGGATGTTCAGTATCAGTTTGATCAGAACTTTGTTAAAGGGGGGACTTTCCTAAAGACTCAGACCTTCCAAAGTTATTTTATTTGTATTCTGTCTTGGTGGGAGGAGAAGAGAGCCAAAGTGAAACTGCAATTTGAAAGAGATTTCGAAAGCTTTAAGGTCCACTTTCTGAGTCCAGGCAATACAGAAAGAATGCAAGGAAATTTTTAGCATCTTGGAAGAGGCGTTAGTGTTTCAAAGTCTTATGAGGTGTTTGTGTGTTTTAATAGTGAAATAACCCTTAATATCTGGTTTCGGAAGAGGTTGCAGTGGATAAGAGACTTTGTCTTCCCCTTTTGAAATGGGGACAGATGCTCAAGAGAGGAGGGGAGGACTAAGAAGATGCAGCGTATTTACTCCTTGTCACATGCCAGAAGGGAGCATGCACCATCACACAGCCTGCCCTCACAGTTTGTTAGGCAGCCACAGCCAGCCGTGTGCTTTGCCCTGAACTCCTGCTTCACCATGAAATCTCAGTTTACCTTACATCTCTGTAGTGCCCTCTGTCCTAAAAAGCTCAAAGTGCTTTGGAGATATAAGCTGAGTAATACATAGTTTTACTAATAGGAAAACTGGGTCGCAGGTATTGCGTGCTTAAACTAAGGTTACAAAAAAAATGTTGTGATGATCAGGAAACTGCTTGGTCCTCTAACACACCTCTGAAGTTTAGGCATCCATCCCTCTATACTGAACGCATCACCCATGTTTAAAATTGCCTGAAACAACCTTGGCACCAGGTGAATAGCAAACCCAATAATCTTCCAGCAGCACTCCGTAGTCCACTACTGCAGTGAAATATCATACTAACATGCCTTGGAATATCAGAAATCACAGTGTAACAAAAATTGGTCAAAGCAAACATCAGATAAACATGTCAAGCAAGCGGAACGAAGCCTGTTGTGTGATGCACGCTGCCATTGATGGTTTTTCTAATTGTTCCCTGTTTGTACTAAGACCCAACTGGAAAAGAGGATTTGCTGTGTATAGAAAGAGGCTAGAAAGGGGAGAGGGAGTTCCTCTTATTAAATATTTGCCTTACAGGTCCTAGGTTAGAGGGCAGTTATGGTTCATGCCTGATTCAAATTCCCAGAGGGACTACTGCTATCTTAGCCTGGGCACAAGGAAGCGTGTTGTGCCTCTTACAGTGTTTGGGCAAGCGCAGATACAGCAGCATCTCTCTCTGGTTTTAACAAAGCCCCATTGAGATACATAGCATGAATAGTTCTGTGGTTTACCAGTAGTTGTTGTGGGTCAAGAAGGGTTGGAAAGTCTTTCAGAAGGCCAGGGAAATCCAGCCATGGAAAATGCGATAACAGCACAATGTATGTATTATAAAGCCACTCGCCATCACGAGTTCAAAGACACTGTAAATAAGAGAATCTCTTCTTCCGTGGAAAATTGGAGACAAGTGCATTAAACTCTCACAGAAGCTGAGCTTACATGGAAGGATTTAAAATCAGCATGAGTATTCACGTGATGTTTCTTAACAGTCTGAGGGATGGTCATGCAGCTTTTACATAAAGTGATAGGTGCAATAGCTGCTGTGTCAGGCCGGTTCAAGTTAAAGGAATGCTGTGCACTTGAGTCACTCACTTTTGGGGTCTCTACAAGGCTGGATTGCAGCTGTTGCTCTATGAATAGGGAAAATTGGAAAGAAAGTGTGGAGCATGATCATCATTCTGACAGAGGGAGCGGGCAGCTCTGTTGCCAGTGCTATCCCAAGCACTGAAAATAAGGTGAAGAGAAGAGTAACACCAGCTTCATTTCCTCTGCTCTTCCATTGGCCTCTCTTGTTCAGCTTGTCATTTGGTGATGTGTCTTTTAATGAAGCATTAAAAGTAGTACCTAGCAAATGCAGAAAGAACATTTGGAGTTCGTTTAAAGCACTTCTGAGAGCTGATCGGTGGGGTGGACAGTCCCTTCACAGGCAGCTCAGCTGAGGCCCTTAAGGCGGTACTGGATGTATGCCGTGGAAAGCATTATGTTTCCCTTATTTAGCACATTGGCAAGTGGGACAGTGACTTAAGAACAATGTTGAGTGAAGAGATGCACTGCAATGTAAAATATTTCAGCAACTGATAGATAAATGGCATGCCTGGTTTTGTCTGCCAATCTGTTCACAGTGGTGTGCGGGTGTGAATTAAAGTTTAACTGCATACCTGTCCTGCCCTGCCAGTGGGCACAGAACTGCTAGCTATTAAGTAGTGAACAAATCCTTCATTGTTATCGCTTTCTGTAACTTACAGGTGAGACATTTTCATCCCTTGGTGTCTCTGGTCCACACTGGCATATTTCAGCAAACTCCTTCATGCAGTTCCAGTTTTCTCCTTCACTCATGAGAACCAGGGGAAAGTTGGGTAACAAGGTCACCGGCAAATGCACACCTGCCTGCTTGATGAACTGCAGCCAAAATCAAACAAAGTCTTGAGGCCCAGTCTCCTGGAATGGAGACGTGTCCTGTAGCAGACAGGCTGAGCACGGTGTGCCGGAGATACTGCCAGTGGGAAGCAGGGAAGGCTTCTCTGTCCAATAACTTATTTTCTTTCATTTTTTGTTTTGCTGCCTTGTTGGCAGGGTTGCTGGAATGTACTTTAAATAACTGAAACTCCAGCTGTGGCAATGAAATTCTTTGAATTATGTGCCCCCCCCCGTGTGGGCCCGCAGAGGGGTCGCGGCGCCAGGACCCCCTCCGCCTCGCACCCTGCTCCCCGCCCCGCGCCGCCTCCCCGCGCTGCGGGGCGGCGGGTGTGCGTTTGGGCAGGCTGGGCCCCTCCGGTGTTGCTGGCGTTACCCTGGGGTGCGTGGTCNTGCTCTGATATACTAAAGTCACATAGGTGTGTGTAAATGTAGTGCTTGCATTTAATTCACCTCATTGTTTTCTGTTCATTCAGCCTTTCTTCGAGCCTGTTTTCAGACAGAGGTGAAATTGCTGTAGCAGCAACTGTTTCCTGTGTATTACCAGCCTGATCATTGTGAATGTGAATTTAGATCTAAAGACCATGTTTCATGCACATTAGAAAACTATTTAGGGAAGCTTGTACTGTTGTAATACATATGTGAGAACTCCAAGAATGCATTTGTCAGGAAAATCTTAACTGGGAAGATGCTCTGATGTGTTGGTAACTGCAGTTGTTGGTGCATAGATTAATTTCTCAGTGTATTGATTTTGCGGATAGTGACACAATGTTCTTTGTTGTAGCTGCGGAAACTGGCAACATTTTCTGTAGCTAGCACATGCTGGTGTGGTGTCTGCTGCAGAAAACTGTTATCTGAATCCATCAGTGTCCTGGCATATTGTAGTTTGTACTAAAATCAGCCAAACCATCTTTTCTAACACAGCTGGAGAAGAATCGTGTTCTAACATGATCCCCAAAGGTAGCTAACCAACTTATATATGTGCGGATTTAGGAAGTCTCTAAACAACTCTTTGACTCTTGAAGAGTCTTTGAACTCTTGAAGAGTTAACCCTCAGCCAGGTTGACACCTGCAGTGCAGAATCAGAACAGCTGATGGTAGCCATATCTTCTGGAAACAGCATCACATTCTGGGCTTTCCAGAAGAGCAGGGTGAGGATGGAACCATTGCTAAATGCAGATACCGAAATTATTACTACTAATGCAGAAATATTCAGGGAACATCTATGTTTTGTATTTGAAAGACACAAGATGGTGTATTTGTATCACATGAGAATGATGAAGTAGTTTCCAATCCATTAGTAACTATGGCAGATGTTAAACAAATTCTGCTGGAGATAAACATCTTAAATTCACCGAGCTTGCGAGACTGTACCTAGCAAGAATGTGAGAGCCCTAATGTTATTCCTCTAGTAAAAGTTTACAAATATGGTTGTTCCAGTTTCTTTACACTGGTTAGTCTGACAGCAGTTACAAACAAAATAATGGCAGTTGTATGAGGTTCTGTTAATACTTAAAAGGTAGGAATACGCTTCATGCTGGGCAGCATGAATTATGGGAACAACAAAAGATTTGTCACATCTTTTTGATGAAAATATGCTTAATTGATAAAGGGAATGGTGCAAATATTACCTTATTTAAAACATGGGTCCAACACAGTGTCAGGACCTCACAGGCTGAACGGATTGAGCAGCTGTCTGACTGAAGTAACCATTAAGAGAGCACTGCTGTCTAATGAAAATGCCGTTTCTCTATTGGAGTTCTACAAAGATCTGTGCCTGGAACGGTTAGCATTTTCATTGCTTATCTCCAGCCAGTGACTGAATACAGACGTGAATGGGACACTAAAAAGATCCCTTAATAACTAATTACAATGCTTCAGCACTTATTTTAGTAGACTGTAAAATGCAGTTTCTTGAAGATAAAAATACTGCTTGTGGAGTGAGCCAAAATGCCAAATTAAAAGACAATTAAGTTGCATGAAGTTTATTCGTCATTATTGTGCAGAAGAGTTCAAAGACTATTAAAGAGAGATTACCAGGGCATCTCCAGAGTGTGGCTTGAGTTGTGGACTGGAAATTGGGCAGTAGCTTCTGCAAATGAAAATACAATGGGATTCTTTAAAGGGAAACGTAAAGGGAACGCTCTGTAGGAGCCGTTGCATTTTCTACAAATACATACTGTTCAAAAGTCTCTGATTCAGAATGTATTATAATGGGATGAAAAAAATGAAAGCAGTTTTATAAAACTGTAACACCAAACTTATAGGCAAGTAACAGATATAGTATTTTTTATGGTTTCATTAATACCAGGCTGTGTACATATGTGGATATTTCACGGTCTTTCAGGAGAATTGAAGATAATTGGTGTGTTGGTCTTAATCCAATTTTAGGAATTTTTGTTTTGTTAAATTTCTGCAAAGACCCCTGCAGATGTAACGTAGGTAATTTCACAAAAGTATCAATACATTCGTTAATAAAGAAAAACTTACTGTGGTTTCCTTAAAGAGATTTCTGAAATTTTAGTTTGTAACATAAAATTTAGTGTGTTTCAGGGTATAAGTGTGTAATTTAATTGCCAGGAGAATAATGTATCCATTAAAAATTGCACTATATAAAGAGAGAAACAAAATTTAACCCCGTTTTTAGTCACCGCTCTAGTTCAGAATATTAGTTAACAACAGCACGTGTCTGTGGTGTGTAAGGTTTCAACTGAGACCATCTTTGTAACTTATTGTGTTTCAGGGGCAGTTTTGTGATTATTGCAATGCTGCTGATCCCAGTAAAGCTCACCCGATAACGAACGCCATTGATGGCACGGAGCGCTGGTGGCAAAGTCCTCCTCTTTCTATGGGCTTGAAGTACAATGAAGTCAATGTCACTTTAGATCTGGGACAGGTGAGTGCACGAGCTATTGGGTGAGGTTTGATCGTTTCTTGCCTTTACATAGAAGCTTTACAATTGGGAGAGATGTTTGAATGATTTTAACTGCCAACACCACAACTTTTTGACTGGTTTATGTTCTGTATCTTTTTACCAAGTTAACTTTATTAAAGTGATTATTTTCCTTCAGGAATTTTGATTATGTGGGTTCTTGCCACTGGCATCACACAGATTTTAATGGCCGTGTGCTTTCTTGCGCAGACACTGTAAAGCTCGTTAACCTGAGGTTTCCGGTGGGACTGGTCAGTTGAAACTGGGTCTCTACCTTTCATTTCATATTCTCCTTTTCCATGGGCAGAGAAAGAGAGAGAGATTGAGAGAGAGAGATATTGTGTGATCTTTTACCATGCACACATTTTGAGAATAATGTTTGGAGTCTGCTTTTGCCTCAGGTGTCCTTCTGGTTTCTCTGTCATCCAGCCAGGTCTTCAAGATAGACAGAAAAATACTGATAACATGGCCTAAAAGGGAAGGAACAGCAAAACCAGCGTAATATGAATTAGTAATGTGACAGTAACATGAACACCTGTATTTCCTCTGCAGGCGATAAGCAAGTAACTAACAGTAAAGCCTCTGTATCTGTATTTTGAGTCATAGGGACAGATTCTCAGCTGCCAAAACTGGGCTCTGATCCAGTGAAATTAGTTACGCTCTGCAAGTTCCTACCAGCTGAAAATATATGACTATAAATATATGTTGGAGGACGCAAAATATATGTGTACATATGCATATGTATTTTGGACAGTAGTAAATGTTTATTGACTGATTATATAGGACAGAATTTTTTTAATAGGCATTCAATTTAGTTGACAGCAAGGGGGGGAATAAATAAGGAAAAATGTTTCTCTGTGAGACTTAGCTGCCATTTTGTTGAGGATTCAGGTGTGAATTATTTTACATCTTACATGCCGTTTTAATGCTCCTGTCCCTCACGTGACTGGAATGGCTCTCATTTTGAGGATATCTTCATTCAGTGGTTTTGGATCCAGTGCACCAGCAGTGCAGAAATGCCAGGCAGCTTAAGGTAGAGAGTATCAGTAGTTAAACTAAACTGCTCTGATTATTGAATTTGCATTTCTATTAATTAAATAAATAACATGCCTGTTTTCTTGGTTGCTTTTTTTCAGTGTACTATGAAAGAAAGGAGAGCTATGTAGAAGCAGATGAATTTTTAGGCCACAGTGTCCACATCAGTCTAGCACTCAGTGGTTGGACCTATCTCTGTGTTGTGTTGCTCTTTCTGTTACACTGTAGAGTTGAGAGGTGTTGCATCCCCTGGTGTTTTGTGCTCCTGTGAAGGGAGCTCAGTCATTCTTTCCCAGCAAACTGTAGGGAAAGGTGCCTTTCAGGCTGGACACTGAATGCAGAGCAGGGTGCTATGAACAGGCACGGGAAGGCCATCACCTCCCAGTAAAGCAGACCTTACCTTCTGAGCTGCTTGCATCCATTGTGGTCTCTGCAAGACCCAGGATTAGGTTGCAGGCTGTAATTTGTGTTGTGGTGTAGTCCATCAGATTTGTGACCGATACTTGTGCGTCATCATAATCCACTTGTGTAGCACATTGCTACATCCAAAAATTCTATTCCCACTGTGTACTGTTAGTTTCTTTGGAGGACCTACTGACAGACACCTTATCTTTTATGTGTTGAGTAAACTTCTGAGAAACTGCGTTCTTTCAGAAGGAAGGGTTTGTACTGAGTGCGCTTTTCTTATGGGACTCCTCAGAGACCAAGCGCTATGTGATAAAATTCTCGTAGTTATTAAAGAATTTATCAGCGAGAGGTTGTGGGTTTCCCTTTACTACTTGGAAAGGTGACTCTGAACTCCCTCACTTGGAAACGAGGGAAACCCAAGACAAAGGTCAAAATGACTTCAGGTCTTGTGATCAGGAAGGGTTCATTTTAGTTGATGGATGGATGAGAGTTTAGTAGTATTCTTGTGATTTTTTGTTCCCCTCCCCCTTCATGAACATTATCTCATATCTGTGTTCAGTCAGTTAAACCTTAATCTCAGGATTTCTTTGAACTTGAGAGTCACTTTTGACATTTTGCCTAGTATTCTCACACCTTAAATTACTACAGTAGTACACAACACTAATAATGAAGAAGAAAATGAAATACTGCGATGAAGTCTACTCCAGTAAACAGGTAAACACTGAGACCCCAATTCACCTTGCCTTATGTCGGTCTCCTGAAAATTCAGAGCTTACTGTGTGTTAGTCAGGCAGACTTTCTCAGTATCAGAGAATGGTAGGCATTTGAAGAGACCTCTGGAGATCATCCAGTCCAACCTCCCTGCTCAAGCAGGTGCCCCTAGAGCAGGTTGCGCAGGAATGTGTCCAGGCAGGTATTGAACATCTCCAGAGGAGGACACTCCACAGCCTCTCCGGGCAGCCTGTGCCAGTGCCCTTTCACCCTCACAGTAGTCACCTGTAGTCACAGTAGTCAACAGTAGTTGACAGAGACAGAAATTTTCAGAGTGCAATTCCCCCTCAAGTGAGCTGAAATGAAGGTTTTGGTTTTTAAGGAAAAGTAAATGTTCTTGAAGTTAGATGTCTGCCTGAATACCTTGTAGAACCACAGGCTGTAATATTGAAAAGATAGCAGGGATGTAGTTTTCCTCACTGAGTAGTTGTCCTGTTCTTTATTTTGACACAAGGCACTGTTTTTCTACCAACAAAATATGGAAATGTTTTTGTATGTGCAAAACATGACAAAGAGTAAGGTACATATGCGTGCAGGGAAGCAATGACTGAGTTCTAAGTTGGTCATCAAATATTCACAATCAGAGGAAGCAGAACTTGGTGCAATGTCAAAAGCTTTCCATTTTCTGCGTTCCTGCCATTATATCTTTAAGACTGAGAGTGGAGTCCCAGCAGAGCCTTTTGCCATGGTCTGATGACAGTATTTGATTGAATAGTTGCGTTGTGATGGAAGTTTGAGGGCTCACTACCATGGAGTTGGAACAGAACACCCACCTGGTTGCTGTTTCTGTTTCACAAGTCAAAATCCCTTCAGGATGTTAAATCTTTCTGCTAGAAAAATGCTTATTTTGCTATACTTTGTAATGTGAGAAAAAGCAAAAACCTTAAAGCAGAAACCCTGCTTTGCTTCCCTTTCTGACTTTTTGTACTGTAGTTACATTTCTAATCAATCACAGTCCTTCTGAATAATAATTACAATGTTGATCCCTGAGGCACTCTCTCCATCCTGTTAGCATACCTGCTTATGCTGCGGCCATTCCTGACTTGTTTAAAAATTTGGATCAAATGAAGTCTCATTTGTTCCTTTGATTGGTCCTGATTTTTCCCAACCTAGTTTTAAACATATTTTAAACTTCTGAATCCAGAATGTCTGACTTAAGTTCATTGCCCTTCCCCTGACTCGTTGGATTGCCTGGTTTTAGCAGGTGTGCACTCATCTTTGGCTTTCTTAATGCTTGTCAGGTATTATAGTAATACTCCCTTGGGTATTTTTCTGAACTCTGTCTTCAGAAGTAGAAGTGGAAGTTTCAAGATAGCATGAAAAAGAAATGTCTAACTGTTACACTTCAAAAAGTGTAGTCTACAAATTTTATTGTTGCTTTTATTTATGTGTCATTTCTTTGTTGTGCTTTTATGGCAATAATACAGTGCAGGAAGACTCAGACTCGGTGAAGGCTTGTGCGCTAATATGTTGAATAGTTTTTATGTTGTGATATTATTAGTCACTGTTGTAAATTAAAGGCGCATGGTGGAACGTAATGTCCAATTTAGTACTTTTATTAGAGAGGGAGGGAAACTCAGCTATAAATTTAAGATAAATGGTATGGCCTGTGGAGGACTTGATTCTTTTATGTTGTTTGCCAATTTAAGCATGTAAACATTTTGTAAAAAAGCCTCGCAGTTTGGCAAGTCTTCCGAGTTGCTTTTATATGGTAGCTATTTCTTATGGGTTTAATTTTTATATATGATAGCAATCCTTTATGTGCATAGCTTTACAAACAATATTTTTTATTGGGAATATTAATCAGCTATTGCTCATTGTTGTGATTAAAACCAATTGTTCTTAACTTACAAAAGATCTGGCATAATTTCTTAAAATGTTGCACTTAATTTAACTGTCATTCTGGAAAATATAAAGTGTCCTTTAGACCCTTCTCCTATAGGGAGAAACTGTCGAGGTGGTGGGAGATTATCATAAGCTGTATTGAACTGGACTTCTGAAAATAGTTATTGCATTCATTACGTTTGACTGCTGAAGACTTTGTATTACCACTGACCCAGAAATTAGACCCAGCTTCAATGCGGAATTGTGTAACCTCTATAATAACACCGAGAAATCCTACAAATTAGGGCACGAGAGCCACTGCATAAAGCTTCTGCAGTCCTACAGACCTGCCCCAGCAGTGAGACGAAGCTTTCCTTTTGGAACCCCTGCACAGATCTGCCTCTGCAGCAGCACTGAGCCCTGCTCTGCTGTTGTGGTTCACACTGGGGAGAAAAGGGGCTTTTAGGTCTGGGGAAGGTAAAATACTGTCCCTGCGATACCCAGAAGTGGGGATGATAACATCACAGAGAATCTTGCATTACTCCATAGTAGGGAACTCTGTCTGGTTCTGAGTATTTCAGTTTGTACGGGAAGCCGACTTTGGATCACGCCGCAAAACACCATGCTTTGAAGTTAGTTGATTTTGGCTGATGCCACAGTAAGGTGAATCTGCTTGTGAACTTTAGGTTAACACAACTTCAGCTGATCATGTAGCAGCTGTCTGAGAAGTTTCTGAAAGTTGTGTCAGGTAATGCATGCTCCATTTATTCCTCAGTCACACTACAAGCAGCTCATTCTGAGCTGAGCTGCCAGCCCTAATCAAGGAAATGCCCTAACTGCATCCTTCTTGCTCATATTATCCTTTAAGATGTAGTCAGTGTTGCGTTTTCTTAAAGCTTTAGTTAAAGATCTTTTGAACAGCTTAGTAATTTTTTTCTTATGTTTGCGTTAATAGATATATGTCATTGGCTTTAAAATGTGGTTTTGGTATTAATTTGGTGTTCTCAAAATGTACAGAAAAAGTCTTTCAAGTCTTGCTCTCCTTAGCTTTCCTGACACTGTCTTCCTCCAGTTCTTCTTCAGCATCCCTTTAGGAAGGTTCCCACTCATTGATCTCACTTCCCTCGATGCCTGTACTTCTGCTTCTTCCACCTCCCTTCCTATGCCCATTCCTACGTGTTACTTTCATTTTGTGATATGTTGTCCTAAATACCTCGCTTTCAACTCAGTGTAGTAAAAGCAGACAGAACCTCTGCTGATAGCCTCCAGCCCTCCGTGCTTCCCTGTGTTTCCTTCCAGCCCTGACAGTACTACTGTGCTCTTTCTACATTGGATTGCAGCCCTTGTAGGGGGATGTTTATCTCCTGGACAACTGAGGTCTGAATTGTACAAATCCTTTCCCGTATGAATAGCTTCAGTGTTCTGTGAAGAAATAGGCCATATGTAAGAAATAATTATGAGCGTTGAGTTGGTCTTTGTCCAGATTCCAATGGAAAAGTGGCTGCATGAGAAATTTCAGGATAATAACTGACAATCATTGATGTATTTGCCTGCAGTCTTGGCAAAAAGACCAAGGACTGATTGAACCTGGACCATGGACTACCGCTTAATTTTGGGAAGTGTTCCTTCATTCCAGAATACTGCTTGTGATGCATGGAGAGCTTCTCCTTTCTGGTCCTGCTCACTGACTGTGATAGAGAAAAGACTTAACATCTGCAGCCGTGTCAATGAGGCATATTCACAGACACGGACTTACATAACTAAATGAAAGTGTAGCTTTTTAGCATCAGTGGCTAGTTAAATGAAAAAGTGATTTGAATACAACATATACAGTGTTAACTGAACACATTTGGAAATCCTGCACTTATTCTTGGCTTCTGTACCCTAGACTGTGAAGCTGGCATGCAAGGAATGACTTCTGCAATGGGAGCCTCTCCAGTCACTGTTCATGCACTGTTAGCATTGCTGTATATATGTGTACGTGGTTAAACTGTATGGAGCACATTCAGTGAATATAGTGCTTCTCAAATACTACCCACACGGGCTTTTCTCTGCACCTCTGCCATAGCTGCTTTTCCACATACCCTGAAGAATAGCTGGCAACTGTCAAAAAGGCTGGTTCAGCTCTCTCTAGTTGCCTTCTTTTTTATGTTACAGTTTCATCTGCAAAATACGTTGTTGGGGATTACTAAATACTGACTGTCAGGAGTGTTTTGTGAAATTTCTGGATCTGCAAGGGTGCCTCAAGTCCTACCAAGAGGTTACTGAAGAAACGGGCTGCTGACCTCTTTGTGACCACAAGAAATCAAAGCCTTTCATTTTAACCAGAGTGCATGGGACTTCTATTTCATTTAAATAGATTGTTATTTTTATGTCTTGATCTTTGAGAAAAATCAATACTCAAGACCTTAAGGCTTCATTACATTAAGAAACTAACGGGCATGCACACACCAACCATGTGAAATGAGCGGCACTAAGGGGTGTTCTGGAGCAGGTGCTAAGCACAATTCGGACTTCTTTGAATCCCTCTCCTGCATTGGTCCATGTTGGAGGAGTTTACATTAGGTACTGAGTGATCATCAGATTCTTGCCTCTTTCTCGCTGTCTTTACTAACACATCCAGCAAGCAGAGAAAGGTGGAGCGTCTGCTAATGAAGGGCATTTTTCACAAAGGTCTTTCAGTGCAGGGAGCTCACTGTCTCCTGAGTAATGTGCAATGCCAACCACAGTGATGTTATTTAAGTTAATGTCAGAGGCACAGAGGAACAGTCATGTTATGTTGAGGGTAGCTTTGGTGGTGTAGGTATATCTGCTAGTACAGTCTGAGGAAATACCATCCTGCTAGAAACAGCTGTTCTCTGTACTTCTACAACTCAGATTACATAAAGAGACATTGTTGTGTTATCTTTTTGAACGCATCTTTAGATTTACAGAACGCCTCAGATAGATGGTCCACCTGACTTTAGTTGTGTTCTTGTTATTACCACACTCCAGGAATTTTTATTCTTCATGAGCCAAACAGGGAGAACAATCCTTTCCTACATGTGCAGCACACAGCATAATGGTTGTTCAGAACATAGTGTGTGTACTTTTGTACTAGTTTGTGTCCAGCATTTACCGAACAAGTAATTTCAGCGTTTTAATATTCTATTTTGAGTCTATGGTGGTAGGAATGGAGGAAAATATGCTATATTTTTGCATATGCACATCTTTCTTCCATTAGCATATGTATTTCAGGATTCAAACAGATCTTGGAATTTCCTCTATGTAAAGAGTTGTTTAAACTTTTGAGGAGAAAATGGAGAAAAGATTTTTAATTAATATTATTGTCATTTTTAGAATTCTCATGAGAATGCAATGTGTCATAAGAAGTTTTCTTTCTATTGGGTTAAAATAAGTAGTATGCACGCTGTTAGAGGCAATGAATATTGTATCATCAACAATCATGGTAAAGTTTGATTCTCATTCAATTTAAATAAGCTCTTTTAAGACAGTTTTAAATTCACCTGTAAGAGCTTCTATAGAGAAGTTTCTGTCTTTATAATGTAATATTAGTAATTCCTGACACTGAATTATAATTTCTGTTCTCAGATGAGCTAGACATTTTGCTTATTCTACTCGGTGATTTTGAAAAATTTTATCTGATTTTTTATAAATCTTCAAGGCCCCTGCCTGCAAGAACATTTCAAATCTGAACAAACTGAAGTGAACAGGAAGAAGCCACATCATTATGAAACTGATTAAATTCCAGCTGTTGACAATCCATCAGGTTTGACCCATGCTGCTAGATTACATAAGGACATAGTGTTGGGACATTTTCAGGTATACATCCTCTTTCAAGCATGCATTTTCAGACTGGATTGTTTCCATTACTGGAATCAAAATACTGTTTCTACTTTTGAACTTAATTCTTTGTTCATATAAGAAAACTATCAGAATTTTGATTGCAACATATTTCAGATTTTGTGGTGATTTTTTTTTTTACTATTGTATAATTGCATCAAAAGAGCAGTTATTTTTAATGCTTACTTATGTTTTTAACACTCCTTTTGAAAATATTCGTTTTGTAATTAAATAGATGTGACTTAAAAGCAAACAAATTAACATTTTTTTCAAAAATAAACAAACTTACTTTATTTTTTCCCAAGACTGAATGACTAAAGAAAAACACTGCTTTGACTTTATTATGTCTTTTTTTCAGTGTAGGTCTTATTTCTGTCAGTGCAATGGGATCAAGATTTAAATCAGTGAAATGCCAGCTTGGAATATGCGATTTAAATTGGTTTTAATAGTTGCTTTTCTAGGTCTTGTATCAGCAAGGTTACTCTTCTATCTTTAACTAGAATTTATTTGCTAAGCCAAGGATTATTTTCTTCCATCGTTGCCTCATCAGGTCTGGAGAGAGACCATTCATCAGCTTAGTCAGTATTCAATCACAGTGATCATTCTGCATCCTTGATCCAGGTCAGAACCAAATCATTGGCACCCATGTGAAGTCAGAAGCAGGACCGATGATAGGGGTTGGTGACCAAGTTTTGGTGACATATTATCATGAATTAACACTAATTTAGTTTTTATCAAGACCTATCCCTTTCCGCTTTCTGAATGTGACTGTATGAACTTGAGCAGTATTTCAAACTATGAGATGTAAGGTGAGTTGCACATGAGTTGAAGGTTTTCATATGCAAGAGTAGTTTGAAGTTGCCATACATTTTTTCTTTCATTTTGTGGTTTGTATGGAAGTGTGCAAAGTGTGGTGCTGGCAGACTTGGTAAAGGAGTATGTTGTGGGGTTCCTGACACGGTACACGTATTGGGCAGTACTTCAATTTCACATGCATTGGGTAGTCATAGGCTTAAGCAAATTCCACAACTGCGTAGCAGATGTGGCATACAGGTGTTTGACGGGTGCCACATGCTGATTCAGCTGTTTTACTGTTGCGTGCCTTCATTTTGGCCACTTTATCCTTGAGATGCTTGTGAAAGGTTATAGTCCAGGGTGACGCTGGTGTGTAATTGAGCATGTCTCGTGTTTCTTCAGCAGTGCAGAAGCACAGTGGAAATGGACTTCACTGCTACTATTTTGCTTATGCTTATGAGAAGGTATCACCTGTTACGAGATGAGATGAGACTGGCTATGTTAGCACTTTGAGTAGCATCTGTGTAAAAGAATATAAAAGCTGCATGACAAGCTGAAGCAGATGTCATCTACTTTTTTGGAGAGTAGGTAGAAGGTCATTGTTGTAACGATTCCGCAACATGACTACAAGCAATGGGGCCCGGGAGAAGGCAGGGCCTTTTCTGTATGCTTCTTTTCTTTCCTTTTGAGCTTTCTAAACCATTTGTCTTGATTAAATCTGTATAAATCAAAACACAGAATGTTATCCACACTTGTTAACTTGCATGTAAGGATGAGACTCCCAAAGACTTTAAAACATAGGAGAAACAAGGCTATTAAAGGATAGGCTTTTGTCTGCCCAGTGCAAACCTGGTTTGGACAGGGCAATGCGCTTTGAGAGTTTCAGCTGGCCAAAAGCAAGAACATGAAGCACTTTTTTTTGAATTTCAGAACTATTACGCTTTTCTGGGAGGATACCAGTCTTCACACTGAATGGCCATGCTGGATGATACTTAATGTCTGTATAGACAATATCCCTACTCTGAAACTTGCCATCAAGTAGTGGAAGTTACTTAGGCAAAGAGTATCAGAAACTCAGTGAGAGCAAATCTTGCCACAGTCCCCAAAGTATTCATCTGTTTCTGACAATCAGTGTAGAGACTTTCCATTGGTAATTTAAGAGCGTTACTGTGGCTGTGCAGTCATTGTGCATAGTTCTGGGTTCTGTCTTGGTTCTGGGAACAGAATGGCTGCCACTTACTCTGCTCGATACTGTTATCTAGTAAATCGTTTCCATATGTAGATACTGTCTGGCTATTTAGGTAGCTAATATAGGAGATGAAGTTGGTGCTTGTCAGGCTGTGTCAAGTGGGCAGGATAAATTCCAACACTAACATGAAAGGGTTATCTCTCCACTGACCTAGGTAAGCAACATTCAGCAAATCAACAGTTTCTGAAATAGCTTTCAAGGCATGCTGCTGCAGCGATGCCTTTTTATGGAACAGGCGATTGCCCTGGATAGTTGTTGTACATGCCGCGTTAAATGAATGCACAATGAGAATGCTTAGGTTTTTTCTTCTGGGATGTGAGGTATTATCATGAGAGCATGCTCCATGAAGTCCCTGAATTCCTCCCATTTCTCTGTGAGAAAGTTTTACTTTCTTCTGTGAATACTTTTGATATTCAGAAGCTGATGTCTGAAGTAGATTTGTGAAGACTGAGGCTGCGTGTAGCTGTATGACTGCAATGTGTGTGTAGCCATGGGATCGGCATGTACAGTACTGGTTAGGGACAAATATGTCCAGATAGCGTCTCCACTGCGTTGTTCACCATTTGCATCTGGGTCTTGGTGGCCTCAGCTGGTATGGCACCTACTGAACTGGTCCTAGCTGGCAGCTGAATGGGGCAGGCATGGCAACAGATGCTATTCCCAGTTTGTGGCTGGGAGCTTGTATGCACTTGGGTTTTGAAGTCTAATAAGCTGTGCAAAGTATTAGCTTCAGAGTTATGACATTTGTGATGTTTGACCTAATAGAAACTGCATGCGTGTGTTTGATGTGAGGGCTCTGGCAGGAGTTACTTGGCAGACCATCAACTGTAACTCCCTGCCTCCCCCACCAAAGTAAGAATCTCTTACAAGCAGATGATTCTGAATTGAGGTTGTTGAGTAGGAAATTCTGGTGCTACTTCACTTGAATATTGACTGTACCTCAGTATAGGATCACTTGTATTGACAGCTCGTATCCATGTTGTTGTTGTTTAAATTCTAAATGACCCTTAGAATCAATCTGTGTTCAGCCTTTCGTGTAGAGGTAATTTTACTGATGTTCTGATTTTTATGACTCTGGACTATCCCAAGAGGCTTACAGTAAGATTTCCTTTCGTGTCAAATCCATTTTTGCTCTAGTGTTTGGGAGCTTTCTGTCTCTCTATCTGTTTTGATATGCAGTAAGCCAGATGGGACTCTTGGCCTTGGGAACCTTGAGCTGATGAAGCTCTTTGAGCTGTTTCAGACTATGAATGAGCTACTAGTCAAAAGAATCTCTCCTGTGTTTTTTGATACCCACAAAACTCTGAAGTGGCCTGCTTCTGTTACTTGGAAAGTCTGTCAAGTGGCAAAATTATCTAGAAATATTCTGAAAATGAGGGAACGCAATCAAAAGAGTCCCAGTGTAAAGAATGTGTACATTTTCTCCTACATCATTGTGATTTTTCTTGACTACAAGCACAATTACGTGATTGGAATGCAACACAGATGTACCAGGATGCTGCAAAAGTATCTTAGTTCAATGATGTGTTACGAAGCTAACTTATCAAGGTTAAGTACTATACCCTTAACACACCCAAGCAATCAGTCACATGCAAAACAGATCTGTTATGCAATTTAAGAGGTGACATTTAACACAATGCTGTTGCAGCTTTCTTAATGTATTGGAGCATGCTGCCAGGTGAGGTAGCCAGCTGAGAACCTGGCCTATTATTTTAGTGCGAATGAAACTGCAGAGGATAACCTTCTCACTGTACACTAAAAAAGTGTTTATTTGTATTAGTTTTACTATTGCAATATGTTTATAGAGTTCAAAAAACTCCTGATAAGATCTATGTATATTCTGTTACCAGCTCTTCCATGTTGCCTATATCCTTATCAAGTTTGCAAATTCTCCTCGTCCAGATCTCTGGATCTTGGAAAGATCAGTGGACTTTGGAAGAACTTACACTCCGTGGCAATATTTTGCTCGTGAGTATCAATCCTTGTCACTGCTCTTTTGTGGACAGATTTCTTTAATCATTCGCCCAGTAGCAGGAAAATCAGACCATGGGTCTTGCTGAAGATTTCAACTGCAGTGAAGACAGCGAACGTCAAATACATTTCTCTTGTCTTAGTTATCCACAATAAAACAGTGACAAGAGTGTAACTAAAAATCAGTATGATATTTTGAAAGTGTAACTCAGCACATGAATATTTTTTAGTCTGTTGGGAATTTTTGTTTTGGTGTTTTTGTCTTGTTTTTTGGGTATGTCAGAACTACGGTGTTCTTCATCCCATGGGACCCTGGAGTTCCTTGCAAAAATCAAAATGAAATACAAATGCAAAATCTTGGAGTACACGTATAACTTTTTTTGTGATACTATGAGAAATACTGTGCCATGTCTTGTCAAGCATCACTGAATTGCTTAGGACAAGAAACGATTTGTTGTGAGGAATTTACATTTTTCTGTGCTGACCAACACAATCGCTGTTCTTACTCAATTACAGGGAGAATCTACCTGAAAGCACAGGGGATACTTCTTTGTTAATTTAAATTAGAACAATAGTGTTTATTTTCACATATAAAAATATTTTTTTTCTCACTTAACTAGACTCCAAAGCAGATTGCTTGGAGCGCTTCGGAAAGGAAGCTAATCTTCCAGTGAGGAGGGACAGCGATGTCCTTTGCACCACAGAGTACTCTCGCATTCTACCTCTTGAAAACGGAGAGGTAAGTGCTTTTAGGAAAGTGATGTGTAACGCTGGAAGCAAACAGCATCAGAAGTTTGCTGTTTCAATAAAAACCTAGGACTGGAAGTAGTTTTTCAGCTATGGCTTCCTGAATCTATATTAGAAAGTCCATAACCAAACACTTAAGTAGCCAGTGAGATTTTTGGAGTGTGAGCTGGATCCTCCTAACTTTCACCATTCCCTGTGGGGATAGCAGCTGCTCGGAGCGACCTGTGTTGATTTTTATCATGCTTTAGGTACCTCACTTTAGCCATATTCATTTGAAGGTGTTGACTGCTTTTTCTGAACACTTCCAATGTACCTAGCAGAACTTACCGCATCAGAATTGCTCATGGCAGTAAACATTTCTACATCCCATGTAGAAACAGATATTTACCATTCAAGAATATGTAGCTATTTAAGAAAAAAATATATAAAATGCTACGTGTTTACCATATATACATGTGTTTAGAAAATGTTGCTCTGGTTTTAGCCATTGTTCCTTGCTAGGCAGAACTGTGACTTGTGTTATTTGAATGAATGTTAAACTCCTGGCTGTGCTGATGGCTCCTGCTGACGTTCTCCTTTTACACCTTATGATGTGGTTAGCATCCAGATCTGAACTCCTCAAGAGTTATCCAGAGTTTTGAGCAAGTGGATCTGGGGTTGTAATTTCATATTAAAGTAGGATTTGTTTATTAACATATCTGTAAAATTTTCCCAATAAAATATTGTAAAGAATAATTTAAATAGAAGAACTCTGCTGATGTCATCTCCTATTACATGCTGTATGACTTTTGGACTAAAGGAATTGTGCTGCAATCAGAACCGTCACCATTCCCTTATTACATGCTTTGGAGTATAGGAGTAATTTGAAAATAGAAATCTGTTATCTGATCGGTTGTAAATAAATTAAAGTCTCTTACTCAGGCCTCTACGTGAACACTGGATTGTTAATTTAGTAGAGATTCAAGATTGCTGGGCTGCTGGCATCTGTTTCTTTAAAAAATAAAAAAGTACCAGAGCTGCTGTTTTGAAAGTCAGATAAACCTGCTTTCATGTGAGGGGATTTTCTAAAGCAACACTGTGTACTTTCTTCCAAAAGACCATTAATACGATCCCAGGCACTGGACCTCGTAACAATAATATTTTCCAGGAACGTTTGTGCCTTAACCCAAAAATAACTGTGCTTTGGGAAACAGCCAAAACCTGATGTTTTTACTCAGGCAAAACTCCCATTGACACTACCAACTGTTAATATAACTATTTGCAACTATTCCTATTGTTTTTTTCCTATTGAAGCATGTACTTTTTGTGTGCTATACCTACTGTTTTCAAAACAAATAGAGGCACTTTTTTTTTCTGATGTGCAACATGGGTAATGGGAATTGTGGAGGGTCCCAGACTAACAACACTATTTTTCCCAATGTCCTGGCTTCAGTATGAAATGTGTAGTTGTTACTGCAGATACGCTCAGAAACAATAGTAAGTTTTTGGATTCCTGTATTAATTTTGCTCTGTGCCACTACTGACACTTGCAGTTAATATATTTTAACAAAAATGTGCTTACTTCTTTGTTAGATTGTAGTATCTTTGGTAAATGGCCGCCCAGGAGCAAAAAACTTCACTTATTCCCCTAGTCTTCGAGAATTCACAAAAGCAACAAACATCCGCCTTCATTTTCTCAGAACTAATACACTTCTTGGACACTTGATATCGAAAGCTCAACGAGACCCCACTGTAACCCGTAGAGTAAGTACTGTTTTCACTGAGATATACTCAACAATTTTATTCAGCATGTTAGAGACCAAAAAAATAATCTGAGTGATTTAACAATCCGATTTTCCAGTGACCCACCTTTGAATCCCCTTATTTTCTCCAGGTTCGTTTAAGACAAGAAGGTAACTGGGTCAGCACAGATTTATGGAGGGGAAGTAATGATTAATAATTTTGTAACAGAATGTCTTCTTTCCCTGTTTTTCAATATGGAAGGAACTTGAGTGCATCACGGGAGCTCTAAGGAGCCAAAGTGGAAGTCTTCTAAACTATCTTATGCAGGGCTGAGGAACTAAATCTCTTCAGCTTTATTTGACACTACTTTCCCTTATTTATTCAAAGAAAGATTTTCAGGAAACACTACCGGTGTTTCTGAAAGAGCAGGGATCAAAGGGCATACTCGAAAGTTACTACCTTTCCACAGATCACTTGAGATGCCTAGGTGTTTTCAGTGGATTTTGGGCTATCCAAGAGCTTGAAAGCCAAAGTCCCACTCAGTGGGGAAGTGTAAGGAAAATCATCTCTCTCAAGGGAACACCACATGGAAATTCATATACTTAGAGATATTGCAGACTTCATATTGTATTGCTATTTTTAACCTTTTCATTTAAAATTAAAATTCGGTAACAATTGGAGGAAACCCTGGGGTGAGGCACTGCATAAATGTGTGTGAGAGTTTCTGCATTGAAAAACATAAAACTATTCCAGTTAACTTGATAGCACTCCTATTAAGTACCTTTATTGTCTTAAGTAAATTTTAAGATGTTGGTCACGGGCAGAAGTAAATGCAGTATTTAGTTTACTTGGCAAGCAGCACAGCTTTAGCGTAAGGAACTTCTGATATTATCATAGCCATGGGATGTAGGATAGGTGAATGAAATGTTGAGTGTTTTATTAAATTGTTAGAAGCACAAGTTTTCATTGTAGAGACTTTTCAAGTCTAGGAAAGATTTAATATTCTTAAGGAAAATCTTTGTGTTAAACTTTGTATAGAAACAGATGAAAACCAGACCAGTTCTGTTCTCTTATGCAAGTAATCACCTGGCTTCACCTGTTAATGGTTTGAGTTCATGACACACTGAATTATATATAGTATGTTCTATGTCTACACTGTGGCAGTTTGGCCGATCAATCATTTTGGCCTATTGCTAATTTGACTTATTACTGACCAGTGACAGTACAATTACTGTTAGTAGTAAAGCGTAGCTCTACAAGGCTGTATGAAACTATAGCCTTGGTTGTGGAGACTTACACAAAAAAACAGTCAAATATGTTTTTGGCTGTGCTGAAAACACTGGAAGCGTAGGTTTTACTTACGGTATGAAAATGGTATGCACAGTTAGAAATTAATGTGAATATTTGAATAGAGATAGTTCCGGAGGCAAAAAATATTTCTTAGTCTGTATATACCATCTACTGTTCTTCACCTGCCTAGAGCAAAGATAGGTAATTGGAAGAGCTCCCTGCCTTGGGGAAGCATCTTGTCTGTGCTCAGCCAACTCCACCTACATAAAAGTAGAGAATGTATATGCAACTGAAGTGAATCACAGAATGATTGAGATTGGAAGGGATCTCTGGAGGTCATCTGATCCAACCTCCCTGCCCAAGCAGGGTCACCTGGAGCCAGCTGGCCAGGGCCATGTTCAGACAGCTCTTGCGTACCTCCAAGGATGGAGACTCCACAGCCTCTTCGGACAACCTGGGCCAGTCACCCTCACAGTGAAAAAGTGTTTCTTGATATTCAGAGGGAACCTCCTGATTTCAGTTTGTACTCATTGCTTCTGGTATTGTCTCTGGGCACCACTGACAAGAGCCTGGCTCCGTCCTCTTTGCACCCTCCCTTCAGGTATTTATATAGGTTGATGAGATGTCCCTGAGCCTTCTCTTCTCCAGGCTGAGCAGACCCAGCTCTCTCAGCCTTTCCTCATAGGAGAGGTGCTCCAGTCCCTTCATCATCTTTGTGATCCTTTGTTGGACTCCTTCCAGTATGTCCATGTCTCTCTTGTGCTGGGGAGCCCAGAACTGGACACAGCATTCCAGGTGTGGCCTCACCAGTTCTGAGTATGGGGGAAGGATCGCCACTGAGAGAGGCCATATATACCACTTAGAGGGACTGTATTGTGAATAGTGAGCACACGAGACATAACTGCATAATGTTCTGACCCTTTTTCTCTTCATCCTCCAGTGGTATTAAATCTGCCCCTCTAATTTTTCTGGGGATACATAGAGATCAAGATTTACAGCCAGCTTTACATTCTGACTGGTGCATTAAGGAGACAAGGAAACAACTTCTGAGCTACTGAAATGTATGCAGAAGTTACTATTGATATGTATACAGTAATGATATTTTCACTGAGTTGAACCAATTGAATTTTTATCTTCTCTTGCCTGGATGCCTGCAAGGCGTGAGGATGACATACAAAGTGTTTTAGCTTCAGGTCACAATTTCAAATCCAGCTCGAGTCATGAGTGATTTTGACTGAGCTGGTGATTTTGAATCGGGAAACTGCGCTGCCTGTACCCAGCATGTCTGGTTTGTTGACCAGACCAAGGTCTCACGAATTGATGCTTTGACAGTACTTTACATCTCCATCCTCAAGCTGGCTTTGAACAAGCTTTGAGCTTGGGTACTGGTGGCTGTGTAGCTGCTGGAGAATGGAGAGCTACAGCAATATGCATTTGATGTGAGCTGCTATCAGGCACCCCATGGGTATTGACTTTGATTTGTTGGTACTCATACTGAGACATAGACATCAACAGAGGTTTGACCACGGGCTGCCTGACTTCGGCCTTTGGTAAAGGCATGCCTTTAAAATTCTGATAAGCAAGATTTAACAATCTGATGTTGATATCTCTGACATAATACAAGTCAGGAAAGATCTATATGTACTTCTTGTGCTTATTCCATAGTATTACTACAGTATAAAGGACATCAGTATTGGTGGTCGATGTGTTTGCCATGGCCATGCTGAAGTATGTAATGCAAAGAGTGCTGAAAACCAATACCAGTAAGTAAACTGAGCATAACATTAATTTAATATGAGAAAAACAACGCATGAATGTCTTCAAATGACCTTTTTTATTATAGAACGATGTAGTCTTACAGGGATTTTTCATTATCTTTAAAAAACTAGAATCTGCTAATGATTGACAAGAAAATGCATCAAGAGCTATTGTATGTGAAATATAATAACAAAAAGTCTTTATTTAGATTTTTCTTTTTAACTGAAATAAGAGTTTGGCAGGTTGAATACTTTTTTAGAAACTCTTAGTTCTTTTTGGAAAACATGGGTTGATATTGGCTTCCAACAGCAGGAATTAGAAAGCCAACTCAAGAACAAAGTTAGTGAATTTCCTGGAGATATTGAGCATTATAACTGAGCTCAGCCAAGATCCAATGGCTTTTGATCATTACTAGAAAAAATAAAGCCAGAAACTGAATGAACTATTCCCTTTCCCTGTGAAGTTTATGATCTCTGTATTGATTTCACAAGGAGTTAGCTCGGGCTCCTCGGCTTATCTGCTGTAGGGAAATGACTGTGAATAATCAGGCTATCTAAACTACATTTTAAAAGCCTGGTTTAGATCAGCTGTTGCTCTTATCCATGATGCTATTGAAACAAACTTTTACCATGACAATGCAATATTTTCAGTTGTGTCTTAATGAAGAGTAAGTGGGCAGATGGGTGCCTCATTTCCAGATGTCTATGCTAGAGAAAAGTACAGAAGGTGTGAATCTACAGGAATAGAATGGTTATAAGTGAAAACTGTATTGCCCTTGGTTATTAGACTACACAGATAAGAGAGGGACATTGGAAAAGGCCTCTCCAGTCTCAGGGTCTCTTTGTTCCTCCCAGGATTCGGTTACTATGCATGATAGTAAGATGTAGCTTGTAATGAGAGCCTACCCTTTAAGTAGGCTATTCAGCTAACTCAAAATAAATATGAACTACATTTTCTTGATGAATAGTGTGTACTATTTTAAAAATAACAAGATTAAGTTATGATCTTGGTTTATTAACAACACTAATAAAATTATTGTAAACAACTCATAATGAAAAAATGATGAAGGCATGCATATAAAGGTGATAAATTTTTTGATTTACTGTAGGCCAACAAGCTTGAGCTTTGGAATGAAGCCAAAATAGGATACATCCTACAGTGTTATTTATCATCTTGATTTAATATTCTAGAATGAAGTTTCATGATCCAGTCTATTGAATCCAATTAGAAATGTTTTCTATAAGTAATTTATGCTAATAAACTCATAATCACATGACTAAAATAATAAATCGTGAAGAATTTTATGAAAGTTCCAAAAATGTTACAGTATTACTGTTTGACCTCTTTACACGTGAGCTTATGTCCTGTCCTTTTCACACTTTGTGTAAATCTTGGACTGCAACAAAACTAAGAAAAAAGTTTAAATCCAGCTTCAGTAGAATAAGAGCCTTTCACTTCTGTAGATTTCAGTGTGAATGTCAGCATAACACTTGTGGGGAAACCTGTGATCACTGCTGCCCTGGATATAATCAGAAACAATGGCAACCTGCAACAGCTGGGAGCACAAATCTATGCGAACGTGAGTACCTTGAAAGATGCTATGTTAAAAGGGACATTGACAAGTGGATGGGAATTAGCCATAGCACACATGTTCATGGAGCGTAACTAGCACACTGCACGTTTTAACACCTTTTTTTCTTTACTGAGAAAGTTCTTTCCATACTGCAACAAGAAAGAGATGATGCAGTGAATATTATTTATGTTCTTCTCTCTTATTAAACAATGAAAATAGTAATTTGTGTGAGAATATTACATGAGAAAAGTGGAAGCTTTCTTGTAGTACATTAAGTCAACATCTCGCCCCGGTTATAGCTGTCTGCTGACAGATTATGGGTCCCCACTAGCACAGCAGAGACTATGGGCATCTTGTACAACATCAAAATTTGCCTCCCCATCACTCAGCCTTTTGGTGTTCAGATTGCAGAGAGATTGCTCAAGGCTACCACTGCTTACAGGTGCTTGAGCTGCCCTCTGTTCTTCTGCTGACGGTCGTCCCTCACTGACTGTATGTAAGGTGTTCTTGGTGGGGAGTCCTGGCAATTCCACACTTGCACCCCTTCACAAGCTCGTAGTTGGGAGTTTGGAGTGCTTTAGCCCCACAGACTGAGTAGTCCAGCTGGAGAAGCCCATTGACCTTTCTCCCACGTCCCCTGTATTTCTTTCTTTTGTTAAAGAAAATGACCACAGGGACCTCCTTTTGGTGGAGGGGTATGTACTGTCACACACAAGGTGTTTTTTATCCTTTTGGCCAGAAACCAGTGAGCGTGGTACAGACAGTGTTCCCATCTCTGTGCACTTCCTATTCTGAGCAAATGTGTTGGCAGCCTGCAGTTTCCTTTGCGTCTGGCCCAATTTATTTTCCTTGTCTGCCATTTGTAAGAGTAGCGTAGCCAGTGGGTACAAACCGTTAACAGGGGAATCTTACTTGAAAGCCAAAGACATGTACTTATATAATTAGTTTGAGGAATAAAGAGATGGCTTGTTTAATCAAAACTGCAGTGCTAAGACTGAGTGTTGGTTGAAGGGGAAGATGATTAAAATGTTTGATAGGAGATAGGCATGTTGGGACGCAATTTTTGGACAACATCTGAAGACTCATTTAAATTCTCTGCTTTGAAAGGAAAACATTTTCTGCCAGGAAGGAGATAGACAAAGAGCATAAATAATGTCATGCTTTTTAAAGAATGAGTTTATAGAAGATCATCTACAAGATTCTGAGCCAAAACAACTTTGATTCTAACTACCTCTGAAAAAATACCCTTTTTAGTATGGATTGCTCCTAGCAGTTTGAGGTGATTTGTTGAGGGTGTTTGCCAGGTGCAGACCTCTCTTTCTGGCAGCCGGTAGTGAAGGAATCAAAGTAACCTGGGTAAGCTTCCTAGAAGCCTGCGGTCCCTTGAGAGAAACTGATTGAAAGAAGTTGGTGGGAGCTTCTAGGGATAGGCCCAACCTTTTGCTATGAGTTTCCCAGTACTGTATGGGTCAGCAAATGGCCCAAAGTGGTAAGAAGATGCTTGGTGATGTAGAAGGGGTTTCTATTCCCCTGTGAGAGAAAATGCTATTATTATAATCTAAACAAATGATTTTCTGTTGCTATTCAAAGACATACTTGTGAGCTGTAGCTCACAGATGGTTTGGCCCTAGAGGCAAGGAGTTTTTATTTACATTGTAAATATTTTTTTTTATGTTCTCTTCTTTCCTTTTCTGCCTTAGTATCTTGAACCAGCATCTCGTTTGTGCAATGTTTTATTTTCTTGAAGAATTATATGAATAAAAAACCCGAAAGATCTTCACAGGCTATCACAACCTGACCAGGGAACCCAGTCTTGACCTGTCTGGTTCCTGTCAGCAGACCGTAAGGGAACCTGATGGTAGGCCAATACTTCAGCTGTGTTGTTGGTAGTTTCTACGAAAAGGCTTCCTGGTCCAAAGCTGATATAAAGACATAGAGGAGATACAGAGAATGATCCAGTTTCCCTTCTCGTGTCTGTATGATCACGTAGCAAGGCATGGAGAATCAGCTGTCCCTGAGCTGTTGTCCCGGTTGTGCCAGGTACTTGGAATAGAGTTTGGAAGGATTACTTCACATATGCTTCCCTCATCATGAAGCAGCTAGGGCCAGGGCCCTTAGCTTCTGTTTTGAGGTGCTTTCAGGAACCTGTTGCCTTCCAGAGTATCTTACGCCCTGGTCCAGATGAAGGGAGGATTTCCCTAAACCCTGAAGTCATAGCTTTATAAAGTCAAAACTTCAGGAATTTCCTGGGAAGGTTTCCTTGAAGTGCTGGAACGTCTGTAATTAAAAGCTCAACTAGCACCCAGATGCTTGGGGAAGTCTTTTTTCCTTCCTGTATTCTTTCAAAAAATTCCCATTGTTCTCTCCAGGGAGGAAAGAAGATTAAATCAGGAAAAAAAAGAACACAGGATGAGTTTATGGCAAAACCATGGTCCTGCCCTTTGATTTATTCTGTTTGCTCGCTACTATGGTTGGGTTCTGCTCAGATTTATATTATAGTTCTGGAAGATTTCAGTGAAGACAGGCAGAGCTTTAAGTAATCAACAGGAAGAGATTAATTTTGACTAAGACGGAAAGATTATGAGATACACATAACTGATCTCTAGGAAATTATACAAATTATTTTCTGAGTAAATCCATCACCCTTTACTCAAACTTTATTTGCAGGAACTGTTCAAAGTGTGGAGCTATTTTTCAGGATAATTCTGTTTTGCAAGCAAGGCATGAGCATTGGGCTGGTTCTGGGATTTGTATTACTAGGCCTTTTTGCCAAAGGTAAAACAGCAAAGGTTTTTTGGGATTTAGGTCTCCCACCTTGATGTAAGGAGATCAGTGAAGCCCGCTGATGCACTTACAAGGCCACAGGGGATATATCAGTGCGTGTGTCTCAGATATTTTCAATAGGTGAACTTCCTAGACTGAGGCATATGTGAGGCTGATGTGCCTGCAAGAAAAACGTCACAGGTATCTCTGTCTCAGCCTCTTCTGAGCACTGCAATATTTACGTCTGTTAGAAGGAGTTAAAAGTATAGCAGAACATGTGTGTAGGGATGGATTCAGAGCCACTGTGAGTTCAGCTATTATCTTTATTTGGCTTAACAGAAGGGAAAAATAAAGGAAAGGAGCTAACCATGAACGACCCAAAGTAAAATTTATCACAGCTGAGACTGTAAACAACCATAATCTGGGGAAATGAGTTATCTCAGTCACCTAATTCTATTCTTTTCTAGATTATAATAATATATTATTTTCATTGTTGTTATTAGTATTGTTCTTCATACCATGCTTCTTTTGAATCCACAATTGTCAGGAAGTAGAATGAACTCGTACTTAAAATGTATCCATTCAGAAGACAGCAGCTGGGTAAATGTATGGCTAAGTTTGTTGGTATATCTGTACCTACAGCTGAGTATGAGAGTTCCTTGGTGGAGGTCTTTTTATGTAAATGTGTATATCTTTTATATAATTGTTTATTTTACATAAAGATTTAGTGTACACAGCTTCAGCCCAGTTGTATTTTTAGACATGGAAAAATAGATTAAACATTTGAACATGTCTTTGATAATTTTTAAAACCTGCCGAGACCAATTGTCCTGGAGCTTCCTAGTTCTGCATTTATGCATAGATATATTGTTGAGAGATGATACAATTATTGCCTCCTCTGATGAGCCTAGTAGCACGTTTTCTTCATATCTAGATGATCTTACTCTGTTTTTGGTGTGAAAATCTAGTTGTTGTTAGGTAAATACATGTATTTGAGCATACTCCAACATACCTGAGTGTATGTTTTACATAAAAAAAATCTAAGCTTCTTTTTCACCTCTGCTACATTACTGAATTCCAGCATTATAATGAAAGCTGATTTGGAATATTACTTTTTCAGCCTGCAATTGCCATGGACATGCAACTGACTGCTACTATGATGCTGATGTTGATCAGCGTCAGGAAAGCTTAAACATCGATGGGAATTATGAAGGTGGAGGAGTCTGCATTAACTGTCAGGTGAAAATGGTGTTTTGGTGGTTTGGAGGCAGACCAGTCTAGATAGCTCCATTTCTCTGGTGTTGTTACTTGTACTCAAAGCAGGGAAAAAGGTGTCTGAAAATAATTTACATTGTACAACATTGGTTGTTAATTTATAAAAGACATATAAATTGTATTTATGCTCAATCCTGTGTGATTCAAATAAAGCCACACAATGCAACAACTGCAAAAAAATCCCTTTCCCATCATTATGAACTCTTCCATTTCCCTGCTTAACAGAAGGAAGTGAAACTAACCTAATAAAATTCCAGCTCAGGACAGCTGGTTCCTTACTGCAGCAAAACACAGAGGGCTCTCCCTCATCAGCAGGAGTGAAGGAGGGCATGGGCTATACCAAGAAGGAAGCTTGTGAGTATTGAGAACGCACCGTATCATAGAATGGACCTCTGGAAGTCGTCTAGACTAGTGCTTCACTCAGACCAAGGCTAGATGCAAAATTACATCAGGCTGCACCAAGAAATGTCCAATTGAGTTCTGAAAATTTCTGAGGATGGAGATTACACAAATTCTGGGTAATCTTTTACAGCACTTAATCACTCTCATAGTAAAGATATTTTTGTTACTGTTAAGTAGGAATTTCCCCAGTTGCAACTTGTGACAGTTGGCTTTTGTTCTTCTGCTGTGTACGTCTGAGAAGAGTTGGCTCTGTCTTCTGTGTAAACCCACCTTAGGCAGCAGCAAACTGCCATTAGACACCCCTGCTCCACTTGAACATCTCTTCTCCAAGCCAACCAAAGCCATTCCCTCAGTTTCTCCTTACGTGCCACATGCTCCAGCTCCTTAACTGTCTTAGGCCTGGTTGGATTGAATCAACAAATGTAAACTTTGGGTCAGAGACTTTACACTCTTTCTGTCATTAATGAATAATATGTTTTTGGAAAAAGAATATGTTTCGTCCTGACTAACTTTTGTTCTACTCTGGCTAATTACTATCAGGAAAGATCTTACAAGGCTCTGATCAACTTTATCTAATCTTGGATTTGTCTCTGCTTTCAGTGGGATTGAACCACCTGAACCCCTGAGGTTCCTCACAACCTAAATTATTCATTGGTTCAGTGATCTCAGGGTTAAATACAGCCATACTTAATTGGAAATCTGTCTTCCTTTTGTTGTCAAGTCTTCTGAACTATGATGGCAAGCATCTGACCAGAATGTAACTCAGAGGGAAAAGTATCATCAAACCAATGTTCCTACAAAACCTATGCATCATGATTTATGTATTACCATGCTGTGTGTTTAAAAATATAGCTGTATTTAAGCAGCAAAAAAGGGAAATACCCAGTAAAATTTATAGGATATGTTTTCCATCTTATTGCCACAATATAATCAGATATTGTTCAAAAGGCAGTCAGAAGAGAGTAGAGTTATTTTTACTAGCATGAGCAGAAGAAATGTTCTTTGTCTTTCAGTTGACATTTCTGTGCAGAACTTTGTTCATGCAGTCTGGTAAGATTTATCATGTTAGTCCTTCCTGTCAGCTCTTTATTCATGAAAGAGCATTTTTCTTATTTGTTTCTAGGATAGAAAAGAGCAAAATTAATCTAAATCTGTGAGTCCTGGTTATATGACTGATATTAATTGTTTCTAACCTAATTTTGTGTAAGTATGCTGGATTGAATGAGTTTATGTAATTATAGCTTTTTTTTCATGGATAAAGCACATCAATTTTAATTTACTTTTTCTGTTTGTGTCAGGGGAAAAAAGTGTTAGGAATGGATACCTGAACAAAGAAGTGATAGAACTGAAATGTTGCATACAAAGATAGATTCAGTTTCTTTCGAGTCTGTTAACAAGGGAGCTCTGGAAATCACGTAGTCCGACCCCTACGCAGAGCATGTCTAACTAGATCAGGTTGCTCAGCGTCTTGTTCAGTCAAGCTTTGAACACCTCCAAGGACAGAGATGCCACAGCCACTCATGGCAACCTGTTTCAGTGTTTGACCACCTTCATAATTTTTTTCCCTAATATCTTATTGGAATTTTCCATGTTCCAATCTGTGCCTATCGCTTCTCATCCTATTGCTGTGCACCTCTGAGAAGAGTCTGGCCCCATCCCCTCTAATCAGATAGATTCTAGATAGCCGTTAAGTTCTCCATTCTCTTCATAATGCTGAAGAGTCCCAGCTATCTCAGCCTCTTCTTGGATGTCACGTGCTTCAGTCCCTCACCACCTTGGTGGCTCTGCCTGCCCCTTGTCCACAGCACCAGTCACCACAGAGAGCAATGAGATTGATCAGGCATACTTTGCCCTAGGTAAATATACATTGAACACGTCCAATCACCTTCCTGTCCTTTGTGTGTTCTCAGATAATTGGTTCACTGGATCTCCTTCCCCACTTAGCAATGAGCCCCTACTCCCGTTAGCTTTTCTTTTGCTGGTGATGTACTCCTGGAAACCTTTGTTTTTGCTCTTCACCTCCGTTGCTAGTTTTAATTTCAAGTAAGCTTTGGCTTTCCTAACACCACTCGTACATGTGTGGGCAATGTCTTTGTGTTGTCACCAAGTAGCCTGTCCCTGCTTCCACCTTCCATGAGTACATGGAAGTTCTTTTTGAGTTTGAGATCAGTCAGGAGCTCTGTGTTTTTCCGTGCTGGCCTTCTGCTGTACTTGCTTGACTTTCTGCACATTGGAAAGAACTGTTCTTTTTCTAAGAAATCTGTCCATGAGAATCAACTATCTATCTCTCTTGGGCCCCTTTGCCTTTCAGGGCAGTTTCACAAAGGATCTTGCCAAGCAGATATGTGAACAAGACAAAATCTGCTTTTCTGAAGCCCAGGACTGTAATTCTGCTATTTGTTTTGCTTACTTCTCTCGGGATGTTAAAAAACACAGTCTCGAGGTCACTACAGCCAAGGCTGCCCTCAACCTTCACATATTCTTCCTTCTTAATGGGTGTCAGTTTGAACAGAGCATCTCCCCTAACTGGTTCATTAACCTCTACATCCAGAAACCGATACATTCAAAGTAAGTTCTGGATTGCTTGCACCTTTCTGGCAGATATTGAGGTGGTTAAAGTCATCCATGAGTACCAAAGCTTTCTGTAGCTCCCTAAAGAAAGCTTCATTTGCCGCCGCCTTTGGGTGGTTTGTAACAGACATCTATCACAGTATCAGCTGTGCTGGTCTGTCCTCTGATCCTTACCTGCAAGCTCTGCACAGGTTCATCACCTGCCCCAAGCCCAGGGAGAGGCCCAGGCATTTTATGCAGCCCTGGACTTGGACAGTGGCATCCACCTCCTGGAGCTCTGTCCGGATGGGGCATCTGATGTGCCATGGGAGTTAGCACCAGTAGTCTCTGAAGAACGTGCCCTGCAATGTAGAATCATAGAATCATTTAGGTTGGAAAGGACCTTTAAGATCATCGAGTCCAACCGTTAACCTAGCACTGCCAAGCCCACCACTAACCCATGTCCTTGAGCACCACATCCACATGTCTTTTAAATACCTCCAGGGATGGTAACTCCACCACTTCCCTGGGCAGCCTGTTCCAATGCTTGACAACCCTTTTGGTGAAGAATTTTTTCCTAATATCCAATCTAAACCTCCCCTGGTGCAACTTCAGGCCATTTCCTCTCGTCCTATCGCTTGTCACTTGGGAGAAGAGACCAACCCCCACCTCACTAGTCCCTCCTTTCAGGAAGTTGTAGAGAGCAATAAGGTCTCCCCTCAGCCTCCTTTTCTCAAGGCTAAACAACTCCCCTTCCCCCCCTCATAAGACTTGTGCTCTAGACCCTCCAGCAGTTTCGTTGCCCTTCTTTGGTCATGCTCCAGCACCTCCATGTCTTTCTCGTAGTGAGAGGCCCAAAACTGCACACAGTATTAGAGGTGCGGCCTCACCAGTGCTGAGTACAGGGGGACAATCACTGTTTGTCAGTGTGTTGAGATCATTGCTGCATAATCTCCAAGTAGCCCTACACAGTCTTGAGCAGGATGCTGGGCCCCTCTGTGCTCCCACCATGCTAAGTGCTGCAACGACCACTGCATATCCGTCTGCTGTGCGGTGTGAGCATCACCTTCCCTGATCTAGCCTCAGCCTTTCCCAGCAGTAGGGCAGGTCTGAAGACACTAGAGAAGCCTCCTGGCAGAGCTGGAAGCAGAACCCAAAACTGCTGCACAAACTGGGAGTGCCAATGGCGAGCAGCAGCCCCAGCAGTGTCCTGGGTGCCCTGCTCATGAACTGCCCCACTGTCAAATGCCAGCTCCCTGCTCACAGCCCTGAGTTGCAACACTCCTTAAGGAGGAACTAACAGCTGCTCTGGGGCAGAGCTTCCCCCCTCCACCTCCAGTTCCCACCTCACGAGACTTAGGAGCTCACCAGGATGCCTTGTGACCATGATTTGCTCAACTGGTGAATCCCATCACCAGTGCACACTCCGGCCGCCCCCACGACAGGAGAGCTTTGCTGCACAAGTTGAAATACACTCAAGACTGTGTTCACAGGGAATTTATATATTTTTGCTGTGATTCAAGTTACTTGTGATGTTTTTTCTGTGTGCCTAAAACATGTTTATAGAGATATATGCTTTTCTAATGGAAGATCTGTTTTGTACTGACCTGACTGATGAGATTTTTGTTTATTTTGATGTTGCTGGTCTTAGACATAGGGTATTCAAAAAAGTAATGTATAGTATGAGGAAAAATTAATGATGCAGTTGCCTGAATGAAGTATATGTTATGATAAGAAAGTAGTATAAGAGTAGCATAAGATGAGATAAATATCATGTGATAGTGAATCTGAATTTTTTTTTTTGAGATTTAATTTATTTTGTTAAAATAGTTATTTTTATCATGCTTTAAAGATAAAATTCAGCTGCTTTGTGCGAGAATACAATGGTTCAGAAATCTGTAGAGAACAGATGGTTAAAGAACAGCAAATGATGAATGCTATCTTTATTGTAGTCATATTCCAAATTTTTCCTGTGCTGATCTGTTTTTAGTTGCATATAGAAAAAGTATAAAGGATGTTATTGTTTCTCAGTTCTTCCAAGTTCCCCTTTTAATCTCATATTCTCCTTGTGTTTTATTTCGCACAGCATAACACAGCTGGTAATAACTGTGAGAAGTGTGCAGAAGGCTATTATCGTCCTTATGGTGTTCCAGTGAGAGCTCCTGATGGTTGTATACGTGAGTCCTTCTCTATTAAGCATCTTCTCATGGTAGTGGCTTGGGGTTTTTTGCTATAACCAGGACATGGAATGCATCTTTTGGGGAAGAAAAATGAAAAAGTGGCCAAAAGATGTTGGAGAACAACTGCAAATGACTTTCTGTGTTGCTTTAGACCCTTATAGACCCTTCTCAGCTCACATGTCATGAGCCTAAAACTTCAGACCAGCAGCAGGACAATAGGAGGAAGTAAGCCAGAAAAGGCTGCTGAGGAGATACGATCACGTAAGCCTGGGGTGCTGCTCCACACCCCACAGTGAAGTGGCATAATCTCTAGGAAGCTACTCTCATCTTCTAGCATCACGACCTGGCTTCTCTTAGCTCTCTGATGTATATGTGAGGTATCCTTTGGCTCTTGGTCACTTGAAAATTTTATTCTGTAGCTCAGAAGGTCACAAGGATCACTACTCCTATTTTATGCAGTGCTGAACCTAACAACAAATGATGCAATAGGATAATTACTAATACAACATTTAAAAAGGAAAAACTGAGTATCGGTAAGAGATAAGGCTTGAATTACAAACAGGCTGAAGGAGCCTTGTGAGAGGTAGGAGGAAGCTATGATTTGTTGTGTTTGGGTATTGAAATGAATGGGAAGTCAACAGAGCCATGGCGTGCTATGTGTTGCACGTGGTAAGTCAGGGAAGGTGGATGGAGCATGGTGCTTAGCCTGGGCTGTGGAGAGAGAGATGAGTGGCCACCACAGGAAAGATAGTTGCTGCGGTGCAGTGGAGTAATAACACGCACCTTTCTGAATTAAAAAAGATTAAACACCCTAAGAAAATACTACAGGTCTTACTTCTAAGGGATATCACAAATATTAATTGGTAATATCGAGTACTTGTAAAATATGTAACAGTATGCAAATGTGAATTCTTTAAATGGTGAGTCATTCACAACTGCAAATGAAATGCATTTATAATGCTATTGTGCACTGCAGTAAAAAGGCAGATGAATTACTTTCCAAAAAGTGCCTAATTGCTTATTCTTACTTAGCCTGCAGCTGTAACTCAGAGCATGCAGAGGGCTGTGAGGAAGGGTCTGGCCGCTGCTTCTGTAAGCAGAATTTCCAGGGAGAAAATTGTGAACGCTGTGCTGATGGATTCTATGATTATCCATTTTGTGCCCGTAAGTATACAAATGAAAATGCCTCCTTTCCAGTATTTTAAATGTGCATTAAAATGCTACTTTCATGACACTGGACTTGCTTAAAACATCTGGCAATTCAGCTTCGCATGTTTACACATTCTGATGTATCAATTGTCATAATACTGAAGAGACTCTGGTTTATTTTGCAAAACGATGGTTACCTGAAAATCAAATAGATTGTGCTGCATTCTCACAATTCTGAGTTCATATAAGACATCTTCATTGAGGCTACAGCCTGTCTCTCAGTAAGTCATGAAGTCCAGTCCTAAAGCCCTGCACAAATTGTTTAAACATGTGTTAGGGTCTTTAGGTATGAAGACAGCTCGAACTGGGAAGTGGAACATGACTGTAGTGAAAGGGGAGAAAATGGTTATATGTTCTCCTTGACACCTCCTAGGATTTGGAACATGCATCCCTGATAAACAGAGCTTGTGGGCTGTCAGTATGTTCTAAAATAATTAAAAATAATTCTGAAATAGCACCTGTGTAATGTTGGAAAAGTCCTGGCAGAGCATAAGGCTCTCAGCCATGCTCTCTTATTTTTACTGGACTGAGGATAGGTGCAGATATGTGGTCAAAGGAAGGGTTCCAGTTTGTTTCAGAGTTTTAAAGAAGTGGTTGAAGGAAAAGTGTTTGTAAACCCAGAGATAATAAACATAGTAAAAATGATGTGGCACAAATGCTGAGTACTTCTGCTTATTGAAAATGGTAACAGAATGCTATCTAATGCTATTGATTAATTGAAAATTAGATTTTTACTTAAAAAAAAAGAGATTAAAATTAAAGTGTTGGGAATTCAGGAAATTTAATGTTTTCCCTGTAAACAAATTGTATCTAAAATAACTGAGGAAAAAAGTAACATCAGGATTGTGTTTGCTGCATAAAAGCTTGTGATTCCATGATCAGATTTTAAAAATGCATCAGTGGGAGAGTTTTGTGCCATGTTTCTGCCAGTCAATAAAACAGGTGTTCTGGGGCAAGACTTGAGGTGCGAATAAAACAGAGGTACCATGATAAAAATGAAAGAAGAGGGAAATCAATGCAAAACAAAGGAAAAATTGTAAAAAATGGAATATTGTTTGAATTCAATGGCTGTGATAAGTAAATCCTCTCTGTACAGCGCACTCTATATTATCACATCTCATTTATCCTTTTATTTGTAATCCAAAATTTTTAAGTAAGTCCAGCTTGCGTAGACCTTCATCTAAATCCCGCTGATCTCTGTAGCACATCAACTTTGGATCCCATCTTAATGGAGAACAGTTTGTTGGGATGTCTTTCCCTTTTCTAACCTGGAGGATTCTCAAATAAAAAGCTCCCAAGATCTAACATACATGTGAATTCTGGCAGTTCAGGCAGCAGGTGATAATGGCACATAGCAGGAGGTAGACCTTCAGCTAAAAGCAGGAAATGTGAAATAAATATGGAGCTCCCTAGATAGCTCTTATAACACCATCTAGCATGAGAAAGCTTTCTGTGCAAAAGGGTGGGGAGCAGGGAAGCAACCTGGTAGCATTTCCAAATGGTGTTTGGCCTTTCATACTGTTCTTTCAAGGAGGGATGTTTGTACCTGAATTGGAAAGCAAAAGTAAAATGGTTCTTATCCCGTTCCTAACTGAAAGGAAACTAAGCTGGAGCTGGTTACTAGTCATGTGAATATCATGCTCTCTGTATTGACGGGAGATGGCTTCATGGTTTGCCACTATTTTTAGTGAAGTAACTGTTTCAAATACACTTCATTGTTTCTTTTGTTTTAAAGGTATTCCTGTATATCCTTCTACTTCTCCAAATCCAAGAGATGCCATGGCTGGTGACATAATTGGCAAGTTCTTGGTATTTTTTTTCCCTCCATTTCACTGTTTTCCCCTGTGTCACTATTTTTCATTGTTTCAGTGGTGGAGATTTATGTAGTAATTTTGCCAGTGTTGGTATTTATCTTTCAGAGAGCCTTTGTTCTTGCCAGAAATTCATCATATTGTCATGTCCGTACTAAACAGTTTAGTAGGCCAGTTTCAGAAAGAGTTATGGATCAAAATAAGTTTGACCAGCCTCTGGCAAACATCTGCAGAAGAGGCTGACCATCTTGTTTGGTGCTCTTCTGAACAGATCCTGCAAGACTTTCTGACACCAATAACTTGTCATCCGCTTTGTGGTGTAAATCTCCTAAGACTAACTGTCCTCTGCTTCTGGACTCTCCCCTTGCACCTGGCAAGTTGTACATTGCCCTTGGCAGTAAAGAACTTCGATTTCTGAGAGCGCTACATATTTCTCATTGAGGCCACTGCAAAGCTGCCTAAAATCCATGCAATTATTTCCTCAGTGGGATTATATTTTTTAGTATATATTATTATACAGCAGAACTGAGACATCATCACAGCTAGCGCTCAATCAAATACATGCTTGTAATGCACTTAAGGATTAAGAACTTTAAAAAACTTTACAACCTTTGTCATACCCTAAAATCAACATTCTTCCCCTTTATTTCTATTAGCTTTAATAGAACTGCAATTTATGTTGGCAAATGAAAAAGTGTGTTCTTCTGTGAATGTTGCAGACACTCAGATATTAGCAGACAGTACGAATCCATGTATGTATTTGCAAGTCCCAGGTGATTTCTTGAAAGTGTGTGCAGTTACCATCACAGCCCACAAAGCCTCGGTCTCCGGTACCGCTTATCTCCTTTGTACAGCATCCAAAAGAATTGCCCTGGTAGGCCTCTGGGTATACTCTGTTGAATATCCTCTTCTCTCACATATTTTTAGAGGGAAGAAGAAAGAAAAAAACAAAGATAAAATGAAGAATTATAAACAGGAGAAAACATTTACATTTTCAAAGAGTAGCATCCGAGTCTGAAGGCATAAGAAAGGCAACTGCCTCTAAATGGAAACTTCTGTGTCTGTAGAAGTCGTAAATTAGTGCTGGCAGACTAAGCACAATTAATTTTATTTTTTTTTAAATTAGATTTGTGTGTAAGCATCATACAAATAGTTTTGTCAGTTCAAGAGTAATAATTACTAAGCGTTGATCTGTTTTTCTGTGCAAATTTACAAGGAGTTGCATGATTTTATGCACTAACGTTGTTCCTTTCTTTCTTTTCCTTTCCTGTTGTAACTAGAAGGTGGCTGCAAACCAGGATATTTTGGCCCCCAGTGTCTGCGTAAGTGCTGTAGTTTCTTTGAAATGTTTGGAGCCTGCGCTTTGGTGTAAATGCCAGCCTTTGGCTTCCAAGCGAAATAGAAACTTTAAGATCTTAACGCTGCAAATGTTTTCTTTACAAATGTGCTCTTCAGCCTGCCAGTGCCATGGTGCAGGAGTGCTGGGTGGTGACTGTGATGGAAATACCGGGCAGTGCAGATGCCGAACTGGATTTTGGGGGTTTTCCTGTGATACCTGTGCAGCTGGGTATTTTCATTACCCCTTCTGCCAGGGTAAGCCAGATGTTCCCTTTTGGCAAGCATATCGTAAATACAGACCCAAGTTTTATACTGAGGGATGAAGTTCTTTTGCCACGGAGATGTGTTCATGAGGGGCTCTCCCAAAACTCACAGAACTCAAAGAAGAAGAAAAATGTGAGGAGGGGAGATTTCTACCTAAAAATACCCCTGTCTCCTCAATTGCTGTCTAGTGTGTGTGCAGTTGTCAGATTCTAGTTTGGGGATGGATTTCGTAACATTGGTGAAAGTTAGAATACCTTTTGGAACATTTCTGTTACCTATCCTTGTTTTGTTAAAAAAAAAAAAGTTGTGTTTAATTTGAGTTTGCAACCTCACTTTAATGCACCAAGCTGCCCTTTTAATCAATATTAGAAAACTGTTTTTAAACTTTATTAACCATCTCTGTACTGTCTTTTTAGGCATTTTATTAACACCTCTCACCTGAGACTGTAAATCAAAACCATAAATTGTTTCATTTTAGTCTTAAGAAAGGATAGCACTGTTTTCAGTATTTGGCATACTACTTGCCATCGATAAATCAGCCCCGGAGTGGGGACAGGCTAAGTCTAGTGCTACAACACCAATATTGAACCAGTAGTTACTTTGAGACAGATTCTTTTGCTCTTTCATTAATGTCTCCCTCAGTGCTGAATTGTTACTGATGTGGGCAATCAATAAAAGCTGTTATGAATCAAAATAAATCTGATGGGAAGATTTTGGTCCTGTTGAGCATCAGGGAGTTGCTTTTTCTTCTTTTTTTTTTTTTTTATTTAAATAAAGATAAAGGAAGAGAGCCTGTGCAGAGGCTGCCTCTGAAACGTCTTTTCTTGTTTGCAGTGTGCGAATGTAATTTGGCGGGTACCCAGCCTGAAGTCTGTGATTTTCTCGGGAGGTGTCTTTGTCGCTCCGGGGTAGCTGGACACCAGTGCGACAGCTGTCAGCCTGGCCATCACTCTTTCCCTGCCTGCCAAGGTAAGGCTGCCGATCACAGGTACAGCATCAAACGGGCCCCCGAACAGGCAGACTGGAGTGCTTTTCAGGTACTGTTTTTGCAGTGGCTGAAGCAATGTTGACAGCATTAAATGGGCAAGGGACTTTTGTTCTCTGCAGTGAAATCCTCACACATTCACATTCTCCAAGCACTAATTCCAGTCGTGTTTCCATAGTAGGGAAGGCTTATGCAGTCTGTTTTCTGACAGGCTTTTTTTTTTGCGTGGTCAGACAGTTTGATATAGCCTCAGTCAGCACAGCTGTCTTTCTTACTAATAACGAAAGGATTTGAAAGCTGTTTTCATGTGGAAACGTACAGCAACTGCTAAGGAACTGGCACAGCAGGGTTATGAAGCACTAATCTACTTTAGCAGGGGGTCTGTGTTTGGTACCTTGTAAAACGTGTGTTCTGTAAATCTGAAAATGAGAAGCTCCCATTTTGCCCTTCACAGTGATTTCACACTCATTTTAAGATCATACAACAGGCACAGAGCCAACATCTGTTCATGTAGTCGTGAAACACAAATGATCTCCATAGGTTTTCACCTATGTACCTGTCACCAAGGACTAGCCTGCCTTTTATAAAAGAGGAAAATTGATCAGCGGTGATGAAGCATAACCTTGAATATCATAATGGTTTTGTGTGTGTGTGAGGAATCCATCGAGTCCTATCTGGCTCCTAGATTTCATCTGCCTTTGCAGTGAGTGAGAGAGAGGCCCTTAATCCTTAGAGGGTTTTACAGTGAGAAGCAATATAGGATACTGCTGAGTTCTGGTATGTACTTTCCTGTACAGCTTAGTAAGATATAGAACATTATGATTTACTTTCTTCTCCTTTATTATTTTTGGTTGTTGGCTGTAGCAGTCCTCTTCCTTCTGGGCTTCCTTTTGGGCTTATGTACTTGTTTATGTCCTATGAATAGACAGCAGAATCTTTTATGCCCTTGCAATGATGTCTTATGTTGTGTTACCAAACACAATGGGTGGAATAAAGAAATACCACATGACTGTGTTTTGTGGTCTGGAGTAGATTAACATTTTTAAATGAAAAACATAAAATCAGGGTTCTGCATTGGTACATGCTGTTCAGTGGTTTTAAAACATTCTAATCTTCTTTTTTTTTCCTTAAAACTGAATCAGGTAGCAATCTTAAAGCAAATCAAACCTGAATTGAATACGTTTGAACTCTTAACACAAAAAGCTGAAGAGAGACATAAAAGCTTAAAAAAGCATGCAAAACCAAATTGTAAAAAACAGATACAAATAGTTGAAAATGCAGTCAGTGGCATTACTCAAAACTACTGCAGTTCACAGCTTGTTCTGATAAAATAAGCTGCCATGGTTTTAAACTTAAACTAATGCAACATGCTGCAAACTGTGGTGGAAAGTGAGCCGCCCAGCCTGCTATTCCAGTTTGGAGTTGTCATCTTCAGAAGGGAAGTAGATCTATAACTTTTTGTCTGCTGCGGCTAGAACTGATCACTCTGGTTTTGCCTTGTTGAACTCAATAGAAGCTTTATTGAATAGGAGTGATATCAAAATAAAGCCTTTAAACAAATCAGGGTTACTAAAATAAGGAGAGAATGCAATATAATGTTCAGCTGGGGGTGGACTCTAGTGTAGGTGATGCTTTTGGAAGCTTCAGTATTTATATTTCTTTTATACTAACTTCCTAGCAAGCTATGCATCTTTCCAGGCATCTTTGAAGTAAACACAGTAAAGTCAGATGTCCATGGCTGCACCAGAAAGAGGAACTGAAAGGGGGAACCAGGAACATACACATGGAGCAGAAAGACAGTGTTCGTTTTCTATTTCTGTCGGTCAGCTGTTTCTGTCAGTCATAAAACCTAAGTGATTAACTGCAACACTTTGATTGTACCTGGGGCAGCCGGGATTCCCAGATGGGCCCCCATTCATGTACCTATGAAGTGTGACCCTGTGTAACGTCCAGCATCATTTCAGTAAAATAGCACGTCTTATCTGTGATAGGGCTGTTTAGCCTAAAATAGTGCTAACTCCAAGGGAAGTTTGTTGTTACAGTCTGACAATGCGCCTTGTGCATTACATGCAGATTCCTGCGATGCACTGCTTGCCAGCTTGTAGTATTAAGATGTCAGCAATTTTTACCCGGTGCATCATTTATTTGTGCATCATGAACTTGAGCATCATTACTAATAAGCTTCTTGTTAGCCATTAGACGTAGCCTAGCTTCGGTGATGGTGTTTCTCAGAGGTTATTTTTTAAAGATGTTAAGTACTTCTCTCATGTGATGTTGTTTCCTTTGTAAGATGGATTTCTGTCCCTTGCAGATATGTTTTGCAAGGCGTCAAACTGAATCTCTAAACTGTACATTATAGAATAGCAGTAAGAACCTGATTATTAGTGGTTGAGGAGGCAATTACAGTATAAGCATCTGTTTCAGGATATTTATTTTTGGTGGTAAAATTCTGGTTCATCTGGTTTCCTCATGGTTGATTTACATTCAAGGGTAACTTTTTTGGCAAATTCTGGATTAAATAACTACTGATTTACGTGTGTATCTGTCAGGATAGTTATTTTTTTTTTCTCTGTGCAGAATGTAACTGTAACGCTGTTGGCTCAGTGGAGAATACGTGTGGTCCTAGAGGTCAGTGTCTGTGCCATAGTAACTACGCTGGACTAAGATGTGACCAGTGTGCTCCGGGTTATTACAGCTATCCCAGCTGCTTGTGTGAGTAAAAGCCTTTCCTCCTTTTACTGAAGTTTCCCTTCTTATTTCTGCAATACAGAAGAAAATAAATTCTCTCGAATATATTTCCTTCTAAAACTACCTATGTGACCATGATAGTTTTGTTCCATCCAAAGGTGGCAACAATAGCACTGAAGATCCAGGCAGTGGCCAGGCTTCCTGGCAGGCACACACTCTGGTAGTCTTCCCTGGCACATCGTCGCTGTTCCTGTGCTAATTGGGTTAATGTGAGGATGGCAATGTTTAGCCTTGGTGCAGTCATATCTCTCTTTTAAAATATGTAATCTAAAGCTTAGGCTAGGCAACAGGCATTTACCTTTATGCGTTCTGGCTCACTCAAGCTACAGAACATAAGCTGTGTTTCAACTGGTTTGGGCTTCCGATATTTGATACACTGTCTTGTAAACTTTTAAGTAAGTAAGTGCATTAGTGTGTGCTCCTGACATGTGCCAACATTGCACCATAAATCCTAGTCTAGAAGGGCTTGACTCTGCAAATCCTCCATCGTATCAACAATTTTTCCTGCCCATGTGGATCAGGATTAGGCCCAGAATGTGGGTTTTTCACATCAAGCAGGGGGGAACCTGCAGGCTCTGTCATTAAAAAACAGCAAGCTACTTGATCGTAATGAGCAGGACTGTTCTTTCCTAGAAATGAAAAGATTTATAGTGCTAAAGAAGGAAGATGTCCTCAGAATTCTGCTATTGCTAATCACCACAACCACAGCAAAAAATAATCTGACAGGTTTGTTCTCTCTCTTTAGGAGACTGACTGCTACTTTACTAAAATAATTGTCATTAACCATTTCACCCTCAGACTCTATCTGAGCAAAGATTAGTTCCCTGGGCTGTAGCAGCATTGTTCTTTCTGTGGCATTATTCTGTGTGCATGTAAATAATTGCACAACTGAGACTTTACGTAGGAATCTGAAACAGTGAGACTGTTGCATGGTGTATTTCAAAGCTTGCTTCTGGCCTCCTCTGCCCTCAGATCTAAAGGTGTGATGGGCATACAATTTTATATTCTGTATTTCACCATTATATTTTTAAGTGCAGGTCTAATTACAGAATTTGCCCTGTGCCTTCTGTAACTGTAAGGAGATCAAGAAAGCAGAAAGCCAAAACCAAGCATTCTCTTAGGATGGGACAAGGATCTCTCAGGATGGGAAGTTGAGGAAGAGAGATTTATTACAGTTCCAGATGATCCTACCTGTTTCTGTCAAGAACAGAGGAAAAAAAACAATGTCAGGATTGTACAGGTCTCCTCAAATTCATAGGTTCCAGGCAGGAGTTATAGGAGGACTGAAAGAAAAATGAAGAACACACTAGACAAATAGTATTCAAAATCTGTACAGTACTAAAATTTTTGAAAGTTGTTGCTTGGTACATACAGGGTGAACCCTCCCACCATTGTTTGTGTTTGTTGTTACGTAGCTTGTCAGTGCTCTCCCAACGGTTCTCGGCACGGCACGTGTGAGCCTGCATCGGGGCAGTGCAAGTGTCAAACGGGCATCACGGGGCGACAATGCAACCGATGCCTTTATGCAGCCGACAGTTTCCCCTACTGCCAAGGTAACGCTTCTGAGGGAAAATCCTCCATCCTGATTCTGATTGCCACTGTTTTTATTGCAGGGTTCTCCAGGGCAGTCTGCTGCATGCGAAGTTTATAGAAAGCCCCTGAAGCTTGGGGAGGAAGGGAGGGACACACCGAGAGCACATGATAGATGAGCTTGTTTGTCATTCTGTATTTTATTTCATGAAGTGAACTATAAGATTAGAGCCTTTTTTAGATGATGGAACAGGAACTTTAAGAAAATGTCTCTCACTTCTGTAGGTTAGTGCTATGTTTTTCCAAGTGACTACTTTGCATACCAAATGAAATAGTCTAAACCAGGCTAAATACACATTTGAAAAATCATTATTAAAGTCTTCTGACAATCTTGAAGTTTAAAGTATATGAGACCCTCCAATGTAACCATATTAAATAGCCCTTTTGAAGTCACACCCACTACGTTGTACTTCTGCACTGCTACATTCCACAGCTCTGTTTTCCAATGATCTTTCAGTGTGTTTTGTTTTTTAATTTCATAAAGGTGTCAACACTGAGTGTGACCCTTCAGGTAGCATCGGTTCTCATTCCGTAAGTATTCTACCATTGTAGCTAACAATACATGTTAATAATTCGTGTGCCTTTGCTAAACGCATTCACTTCATTGCTCAAGTCCTGAAGCCTTCTCTTAGACTGCGAAAGAATTGCTGAAGCTTATTTTCAGAGTAAGAGTGGAAATAAAGTCTTGTGATTTTTTCTTTGATCATACCAGTGCAATTAGCTGTTGAGGGTGGGTTTTTTGTATCTTCTATATATAGCATATGCATAGTTTATGTCGTCTTGGTATGCTAGAATACTAATATATACATGCAGACATGTGTATAAGCCTGTGCGTGTCTGAGACCTTCTGGTTTCTGGGTTGCAACAGGCCATTTCAGGATCAAATTATTCTTGGAAAAAAATACTATCTCTTTGTAACTATTGCTGTTCCACTATTATTGTTATTAATACAGTCATGGTTAGTAGCAGTAGCATATTACCAGAAATCACAGTCATTGCTAAATGTGTAGCAAAGAAGACCTAGAGGGTAAGTCTGACAGATGGAAGAGGTATCTATGTAGGCTCATGTATACAGCTATGTGTGCCTTCCACCAATGAAGCAAGGAGTAAATAAGCAAATTAATGATTATTTTTAAGGAAATTTGTTTTTTAAGCTTTTTACAAAACAGTTAATGCTTTAGAACAGTTCTAATAAGGCTATAAAAGAATTGGAAAGTACATCCGTTGGGACATTTAGAATAAATTAGATATGGGAAAAGTACGCAGGGTGGAACAATCCTGTGCTGATAGTACGAGACAGAAAAATCTAAGAACTCTGAATCACCCTCATTTTCCATGCATTGTAAAAGTCAGTAAACTGCCGGAGCTGTTAATATTAGGTTTTTCTTAGTACTAAACAGCAGTATGTTTCTAATGAAACAGATGAAGCCATATTAACTCCTTTCTGTCCTTAGGGCTATTGTCAATGTCTTCAGCACGTTGAAGGTCCTACCTGTAATAAATGCAAACCGTTATACTGGAACCTGGCCAGAGAAAACCCTGAGGGGTGTACAGGTGCAGCATCATGACATGTTTCTTTGGCTTATGAAATGTGTTAAATACTTTTGAAAGTCATCTTTGTTTGCTGTTGCCATCTTTCGTGCTCAGTGATTTTCACAACTCTTGTTGTGAACTCTGGTATTTTTCATGCCACTATATTGTAATGTCAAATTACCCATGATACCAGCTGTTATTTTTAGAAATTAGACCATAATTTTGTGAGTTTTCGCTAGTGCTGGACCAAGGTGTGCTCTCAGTTACAATGATGTGTACTTTACACGGCCCTATGGCAGTTTTACTGGAGTGAGATGAGGTTTCTGCCCTTAACACTGAAACCAGAATTTGTTTGGAGAAAAAGGTGCTTTTTCATTTATTGTCATCTCCTAGCTTGTGGAGGACTGAAAAGACTTCTTAAAGGTGTGACAAATCTGTTGTGGTTTACGTCTTTATAATACCAATCTGTTTGCAATTTTCAGTGTTTGCTCACAGCAAGTGTGTGTTTTTCAGGCAGATACTAATAACTTTAAAGATTAAAAAGAATAAAGATAAAAAATCTTTAGAGATTTTTTTTCCCCAAATATTTCCTTTCCAACAGGTTCCACCACAACAGCCACTTAGGTAGCCTTGAGTAGCCTTGGCACCGATACCAATATAATTACATCTTTGATTCTAAATCTCTAAATATTATACAGTCTAAACATCTCCTCAAAGTTTAATTACTGCACCTTTCATGTAATACAGCTTTGCCTTCAGTCACAGAGTCAATACCGTGTTTCACCAAACCTCTAGGTCAGCATAGCTCCTTCCCACAATATTTGTTTCATTTATATTTCATATGAAGAGTTGAACTGGTCCCAGAGTAGCACTGCAGAACAGGAGCTGCCAGTCAGTCTGAAAGACATTGTTTTGTGTCAATTGTCTGAATGTTTCTAAGAAAGAAAACAATTGTAAATCCAAATTCAAGACTGTTTTTGTCAAACACAAGTTAGAATGCTTTAAAACACACCAGTAAATCACACATACACGCAAGTCCTCGTTCTTTCTCCTTTGCTTTTTCTTCTCACCTTGTGCCAGTACCTGCTATTCTGAACCTTCCAGAGTAAAATCTTCTCACCTTGTGCCAGTATCTGTCTGCTATTCTGAAGCTTTCAGAGTAAAATCCACCTTGTGGCAGTATGACTCACAAATTGCAGTTTCAAGGCGGTGGGGTTTTTTTCTTGCAAAGTATCTTGGAAAGACAAAATGCAGATTGTCTTTTTTTCATCTGTGCAGCATGCCAGTGTGATGTGAGTGGAACACTAAGTGGAGTTGGAGAATGTCAGCAGGTAAAGTGAAATTAAAAGAAAGACATTAACTAAATTGATTTTTGTAAAGATAAATTGTTGTAACGTTTGGTAAGGTAGAAATCGTAGCACTGATTATTGCTTTTGCACATAAAGCGGATTGTTTTATATAGCGAAGAAGCATTTTTATACGGAAGTGTTATACATCCTAGGGATGTATTTTTTTCATCTATATACATTCTAGGGATGTATAAAAGTTCTGAAAATTTTTCATCATCTGGGGTTTATGTATTTTCTAGTCTGTTCATTGAAGATGATAAATGACAGAAGTTACGTCCAGATAATATTTTTTGTTGAGATTAGAATTTTTTTCCTCTTTAGAATTAGAGGGAATCAAAGTATTGAAAGATCAAAGTTCTGAAAAAGGTACTGAAACTTTTTTGATGAAATAATTGTTTTCTTCATAGGAAAACGGGCATTGTTACTGCAAGTCTAATGTTTGTGGAGATTCCTGTGACACTTGTGAAGCTGGTTATTATGCTCTCGAAGACAAGAATTATTTTGGCTGCCGAGGTAAAATGAATGAAGGACATCTCTTGTAGCACGTTTGCACTTAGCACAAAAGTCTTTAGAATTCCCTACGTTGTATTTTTAAAATGTGGATGTTTTTGTTGAATCACTCATGTGCACAGCATTTTGCACTACTGCTTGCAATTGCTTGTAACCCTTATGACTCCTCCATTGCCTTCCAAAGAGAGAAAGAACGAGGTAGATGTTACTGCTGTGGTTCCCAGACATTTTGTGGCTCACTTGCATGAGGAAAGGTGTTCCTCTGAGTTCATGGTCCTTCACCTTGCCTTCCTCCGTGCCTCATTTACCACCACACACTGAGGCTTCTCTGTCAAAGCGTGCAGTGAGATCCCACCAGGCACTGCTAAAGCTGTTGTCAAATAAGGTAACTGAGAGTCATTCCTCCTCTCAGTCCTTCTCCCAAGTTTTCAGGCCAGGGTTGGTTGATTTTCCTGCGAGCATTACCTGTAACGGTGGTAGCTGTTCCACTTAACAGTTTTCTAAGGTCTGCTGCTGCAATGAAACTTAAAATGTTACAACAGATACTAGCTTGATTTTTTTTTTAATTATATTTGGATATTGCTTTAGCCCAGGGCTCAATGTGTTTTGAAGCAGACAGATGTAGCTGTGATGTGGTGAAAGTGGTTATTCTTCTGAAGGGTACTTGCTCTGCCATGTGTTTCGGGTGGTGTAGGGCTACTTCAACAGTTCCCTTCCCTCCCTGTCCCTCTGCTGTAGATTTAGGTTTGTTAAAATTTTTGAAAGCACTTTGACTGACTTCAGTATGGTTTATTTTTAAAACATTGAAGTACTTCTAACAATCATTTGATATGTACAAAGTTGAAAATGGCTACTGCATCAAACAAAGCTTTCGTGTCTAATGTGCAAACGAAGGAGCCAATGAAAGGGATCTGGTTTCACAAAGGTGTCAAATACGTGAATTATCCTTGATTTCAGTGAGATTACAGGTGCTTAACATGTCTTAGGAAACAGGATGCTTTTACACTGCTATGTAAATAGCTGTTTAGGAGCTTGCAAGCTCTCAATTCAGCTTGAAATTTTTAGCCTAGACGTAATTGTTCCCTAGTATGATATATTATACCTTGTTACTAGAGATTTCCTTTAGTTTGTGCCACAAGTCCTGTCTCCTGTAGAAAATAATTCAATATTGTTGTCCAGTGTTGGTTAAAAATATGCATATGCTATTAGATAAACATATATGGTCTTGTGTGCATTTTTTGTTAGATAAATTAAATATTAGGGTACCAGACTCTGGAAAATCAAGATCTTACAATTTTTGTAAGTTAGGGTTTGCTTTTTATTTTTTAAGTCGTGGTATTGTTAGTAGTGATGTCGCTGCAGAAATTCTGATTTATTGGCAAAACATTTGAATGACTGTTCTGCAAAACTAGTCCTGCATTTAGTAGTGTGGCGTGGCTTATTACTTCTGACTTTTTTTAAAAACTGGCTTTTGTCATATTTGAAGGAGAAATAAAGAAAACAACTGCAAACGTGGGAAGCCAGACGTAACTGCAGCTTATGCATGTGTGTTAACATGTGTTTGAAAGAGTATGGGAGGGGAGTCTGAAGGGCTCCGGAAGGAGGAAAGAAGTCTTTACCAATGTTTAATTAGTGGAAGTGAGGTATGTTTTCTGGTAACTTTTATCACTTTTTTTTCTGACGGGATATTTGGCTTCTGCTCTTTGCCTGACAGGTTGCCAGTGTGATGTTGGAGGATCCCTCAGCCCAGCGTGTGCCGAGCCCCGGGGTGGCTGCCAGTGTCAGGCGCATGTCGTGGGGATGGCCTGTCGGGAGTGAGTCTGGCTGTAGCTCCTCATAGCTCGTGCTTCAGCGTAGTTCTTTTGAAACTGCCCACATGTCCCTTGCTATCCTTTCACATGAGATTCTGGATTTGTTGATAAATAAGTGGTAAATTATATTAGCTATTGATATTAATTTTGCTGGGCAGTTTTCTTCTGTTATTTTAATAAGATTTTCTAACTTGTTTCCTTTAAATAACCAATATGTGTTTTGCAATAGTATTGCACGTGTATCTATCTATCGAGTTATATAGGAAGATGTATGTAAGCTGTAAAAGCTTCTGGAAAGAGAATTCTCATTACATCCATCTTATCAGCTGTCTTGAATTTATTAGCTGTTATCAGAATTCCTCAGTCATCAGTAGGTCACCTCCCTTCCACTGCTTTATGCTCTTAGATGTAGAGACCATACAGCGACTGGTAATTCTTTGGATTTTTTCTCCTTGAAAGGCCTGAAAAAAATTATTTTTTCCCTGATCTGCACCACATGAAGTTTGAAATTGAAGATGGTACTACTGTCAAGGGAAGGGAAGTTCGGTTTGGCTATGATCCTCAGGAATTTCCTAGCTTCAGTTGGAGAGGATATGCCCGGATGTCCTCTATACAAGTAAGCTGCTATTTCACTCGAGGCTTTGGGGTGAAAACGTAGGTGTACGGAATATATGACTCTATAGTACTGCTATGTGTGTGCAAGGTCATGGAGAAACTAGAAAATAGGACAGGATCTCGCTAATCTGAACCCTTTGGCACTGTGTCACGGTTTGGATTAGTGAGTGTTGGTATTATTATAAGTTGGTCTTTGCTTGGGCAAATACGTATTCTTAAATGTTCTTTGAGGGGTTTTTTTTGTGAGAAATAAGCATTTTGTGACAGGTGTAAATAACATTATAGCCTTTAAAACTATTAGTTCTTCTAAGTGCAGAAATTCTTATCATGCCAAGGACAGTGGATACAGCAGAAGGTTGATGCTTGGCTAAATAATTTGAATTACGCAATTCCGTGGCAGTCTGTGTCTGTAAGATTTTCAGGTACCGTCACAGTGCTGTCGCTGAAGTCTTCTTACACTTGCAGCTTATATTGGGTGAAGAAGAAGAAGGCGCCAACTTTTATTAGGAATGATACCTTCTCATTACAGCAGACAGGGAAATGCGTGATTCAGTAAAGGAAGCTGTGAGCAGGAGTGTATTGGCAACATTTATTTTAGTCTCGTCAGTCTACAAATAAACTAAACAACAGCAGAGGGAATAAGTAAATCACAAGAAGAAAGTCACTATAATTTGTGCGAGAAGGGACCTGTCTGACTTCGGGCTGAACTGCTGAGAAAGTGAACCAGGATTTCAAAACAGTAGATTTGAGCAATAAATGGTATTTGCTCACTCTTCTTAAAAGTAGTACTCTGGTGTAATTGTATCCAACCTCCGTAAGTTGTCCGAGGACTAATGGATCACTATAGACTAACACACATAACCATTGCACAAGCATAGTGATTTCCTTTCTGTTCATTTTTCGCTCTTTCTTCTTTGTTCTTTTGGTTTGGCCGTTGGGTTGGTTGGTTTTTTTTTTTAATCCCAGAGCTCATATTTGTTGTATCTTCAGAATTACTTCACATTCACAAATGAAGGCAACTCACCAGTAGCTGTGATTTCTTAACTACTGCTTTCTAACTCACCTGCTTTTTGCATTTTATATCCAGTGGCATTTTGTAAAGACGTAGTGAAAGTGCTTAGTCTCTAATCTTGCTAAAAGTGTGAATTATTTTGCTTACCTGGATAAAGCTCTTCACTCATGTAAGTACTTGCCAGCTCCAGGCCCTCCTTAGTTAGATCCTTGCGTACCTGAGGTAGTCTCATGTCCTTCATTTCAAGGAACTTTCCTGATTTTGACATAGTGTTTCTGTGTCTTGCAGGACCCTGAAATAATCCTCCTGACAGTTATTTTGTAGAAGACAAATAGTGTTACCATGTCTACCACACAAAAGGCTAAAGTAACAAGTTTTTGTGAAAAGAAACTATTTCAATATGATTAACATTTTTTGAGGTGCAATAAATAAGCTGTGCGTAAGACCTGTGTGAGTGGAGGTCACCGGTGCCCTGTCATGCTACCGACGTGGGTGTCTCGTTATAGGCTGAGAAGCTGACATTTGGGCTCAGATTTTAAAGCACTGGCCAGAGTTGCCTAAGTTTGTGACAGAGCTCAAAGAATAAATTCTCCCTGCTCCCTGCCTTTGCTTAAAGCCAGGGACCGATATCTCTCCCTCCCTCATTCCTCACATATCTCTTCTTTCGCTCCCTTCACTATGTCTTCTAGATGTTCCATAAAAGCTTCGAAACTATTTATTAATCTCCTGAAGCATGTTTCTTTATTTCTTCTGCCTTTTCTTTTTTGTTTGCATCTATTTTTCATGTGTTCCCTTGGTGCCTTTCTTATCCCTGTAGTATCCTTCAGGACTCGTTCCTCCCCATTTGAAACAACACGTGTAAAACCTTGTGAAAATACTTGTCTCTATTTTCCATTCTGGCCCTATGCCCTTCTGCAGTCACCTAGATTTTAGCTGTCTAGTTTCTGTAGATTTGTCTTTGCTTTCTGCTTTCCATTTCTATTAAGAAGGCGAAAGTCTCTGGGTTGATGATGACAGAATTGAGGAATATACATTTAGAGCAGCGTATGGGAGCTGGCAATCTTGTGTTTGTTGTAGCTTTTAAGAGTAAGGGAAAATGAGGCTTTGTGCTCCGTTCTCAAATGTATGGAACAGAGAAAACCTGTGTGCATTTGGGAAGCAGAGTGGACCACAGTGGTGGGGAGGTCACTGTACCACAAGTGGAAAAGGAAAGGGACAGCAAGTGGGTTGAGATGGGTGAACTGATGGGAGTTGGATTATGAGGGGAGCTTTAGGATTGAAAGAAGGAAGCCAAACCCTTGAGGTTGCACCAGTCCTATTTTTTTCCTAATCCACCACCAACCTTTGAACATGTCTCTGCCAATTGTGTTGCTCTGCAAACTAAATATTGGGGGCTGTGTGAACGCAGCCTCCCGCAGGCTTGAGAACTGCGTGGCTCCAGGTGTCAGTTGAGGCCCAGGACAAAGAGAGTCACGCATGCTATTGCATCTCTAAGGGACTGAGGGATATGGTGGAGGAGCCGAAGAAGCTTCAATGATGGTCTGAGACATCTGCATACTGTGGAGTGTTGTGTATGATCTCAGGCTAGGATCAATGATTCTGGCCTGTTCCTTGGGAAGCCAGGAATATGGACAGCCCTTGATACCATATACGTTCTTTACGGTGTGGGAGGGGAGAGCAACAGTAAAATACTGTCCATGTATCAAGGTGCAATATTAACACACATGTTAGTTCAGCCATTCCATGTCTTTCTGGATAAGTTATTATTCAACAAGAGTTTCATTTCACAGGAGGATTTGTTCTATATTCTTTTGTAAGCTGCCCGAGCCTTTCTTTTCTGTTACGGAGTTTGTCTTTGCCAAATGGTTTTTCTTTCTCTGGGTGCTAGTAACAAATAATATACTTTCCTTTCCTCCTTTTTCCCTTTCTTTTTATTTTTCCTAGCCAGAAGTGGTTGTGCCTATCACTGTGGCTTCCCCTAAGCTCTTCCACCTAGTCCTCCGCTATGTCAGCCTGGGCTCAAAAAGCTCTAAAGGGAAGATCTCAGTTGCTGAGGGAAAACATTTTGGCACTAATTATACTTGTAAGTGAATTAATTTTCTCACTAGGCTTGTCTGTCTTCCTCTGTCGTACACCAGCATTGCCATTCCAGTATATACTTGTCTGCATGTGCTTTTTTCTTGTAGGACTTTAGTATGGTGCTTGCATGGCTTCTAACTGTTCCTCTATTTAGCACTTTATGGCTGTTTTTGTTTATTAACTTCAATTTTTCAGAATGAAGTGAGGATAACTTTGAATGTGGAAAAATCAAACCTCTACTTATTTCGCATTGTCCTGAGGTATATTAACCCTGGAGGTGAAACAGTATCTGGTCGCATATCTGCTTGTCAATCTCGGCCTGAAACAGGTAGGTACAACACAGCAGCGCAAGAGATCAGATGAATGTTAGATCAGAGGAGCCTTTTTCAAGGTGCACCTAAGCCAAATTTGTGAAGTCGCTTAAAAGGCATCACTTTTAACAGTGCCAGTGCTTTTGTGCTTTTCCTAATATATTTTGCCGTGTAACTGATGTGGCTGTGTTTGCATGAAACCCCTGCTTACAGTAGTAATCAACATTTGTTTTTCCAAGTGTTTGCTGAACTCAGTACTTTCAGTTCTGCATTTGTAAGCTCTGAACTGTGTGTTGTATGAAGCTTTTAAAGAAGGGATAACAGCACTTATTTTGGTTTAGTTGCCTTTAATATTTCAGTTTCAAGGTGGCTTCTGCCTTCATTCCATGAGTAATATTTATTTAATGATTAATCCAGTCTGCCAAGTTAGCTCTGATTACAGACCTCAACAGCATGTGATGCCTTTTGGGCCTTGATAAAAGATAAGTACTCCATATCCTTTGAATGGTAGAGGCATACCTAGCCTATATGCAGAATCATCTGTTGTTATGCCTAACCTCGGCATACTGGTGGGAGCTAATGTAGTTTAGTCATAGATCCTTTTACTAATTCGGAGAAGACAAACCTGGAGAGTTCACAGATACCACTCAGCAGAGTGGCAGCAGTTTGTGTTCATGTCTGGCTTTGATATTGCCTGGGAAGCAGCTTTTGTCTCTGTCCAGGGGCTTCAAAGAGGAAACCTTTAATATTCATAACAATTGATCCTCATGACTTTTGTTTGTGAAGTATACGAAGTATACCGCAGCTACTTTTCTGTTGTATATCTTCTCTGCCCAGAAGTTACCTTCAGTTACTACCTGTAACTAAACATTTTAGATGCTACTGAGAACCTCCAGTATCTGAAATACTTGGCTGAAAGTCACAGGAGAACAGGCCTTGTGTCACATGTTGTGAGTCAGTGCAGAGACAGTTTGAAAGGAAAATAATGGAAGGGGAAAGTGAAGTGAGCATTTCAGAATGTTGCAAAACTGGCCATTACAGGGGCAGAGCTCTGCTTTTCTGAACCAATTTCGCAAGAGTAATAAGAACAAAGACAACAACCACTGCACAATTCTCTAGCTTACTGTGTGCGGTCAAATGCACTGTTAATACATATTGACAGAAGAGCATTGATCAGCTCCTGTTAGACCAAGTTTAAAAGATGAAATCATCAGTCCAGCACACGAAGCAAGTAGAGACATTTTACACAGTCCCTTATTTTTTTACTTGATTTTTTGTTTTGGTTTTTTTTTTTTTTTTTCTGGCAGGGGCTGCTCAGAACAAAGAGTTTGTCTTCCCACCCAGCAAAGAGCCAGCTTTTGTCACAATCCCAGGAAAAAACTCAACAGAGGCTTTCTCACTGGTTCCAGGCATGTGGACTGTCAGTATAATGGCAGAGGAAGTCCTCTTGGTAAGAAAACAATTGAGGAAAACAAGTGCTTGAAGGCTGTCATGATAGTATTGCTCTGGAGTTATTTGCCAGGAAGAACCCTGCAAGCAATTGAAATTCAGCGCTAGTGAAAAGAGTACAGCAGCAGAGTGTCATGAAGATTTACAGTTCTGCCTCTTATTTCAGTTTTTTTTCTTCTCTGTCTTTCACCTGCTCTAATTTTTCTTGTGCTTACAGACTTTTAAGTCTATCCAGAATTTATACCTTCAAAGGATAAAGTAATACTAACATACAGTACAATTGGTTGAGCATAAATGCTCACAGAAATAAATAATTCTTACATATCAGATGTCGCATCTAATGCTTGGCTCAGCCACAGATGACCAAGGCCTTAGTTTCTTGGCAAAGATTCTTCAGAAAAGTATTATAAGATGGGCTGCATGATCAGCAGGTCATTTTCTAAATGTTTTTAGTGTCCCATCATTACTCTCCTTTCAGTCACTGAAAACCAGAAAAATTTTCTGACAGCAGTTCTGAGAAATTGCTAGAAGACGACAAATTGTTTGAGGTGATCATTTATGAGAAACTTTAAACATGTATGATCACAAAGACAGCATACTGAAATTCATACGTATATTGTGTAGGGTTAACAAGTAGACAGTGCCTTCACTCATTAAGCCTGGGGCTCTGTTAAATTTATGGAATACCACATAAAATGTTACTAAGGAGCTTGCAATCATGTTTCTTGCTGAAAGTGACATTACTTACTGTGCCTGGGTTTTTTTACTAATACCTTTGAAAAGGAATTTATTAATGATCTTAGCCCGGCATGTTCTCACAATAACAGTTTTTATAAATTAATATGTTAATTTAAGTAGGCAAGGCAGAGCAAAAACATACCAGCTTTTGAAGCACAGCTTAATGAATTCTATGGAATATTTTTATAAAGTTACCTGGGATACATGAATCTCCTTTGTGGAGTCACACACAGCTGAGTTGTGTGCATGTGGATTGCACTCATGGGTGAAAACTGCACCCAGCTGGTGGTGTGTTACCAAGGCGTGGGGGGGCTCCTTCATGAGCGCTGTCTGGTTCAACACATGCTGGGAGAGTGGCTTCTGAGTTTCCCTACTCACAGAGCAAGCTGCCTTCATCCGGTCTCTATGAAGGCATAAATAGTTAGGGAGACACATTCTGGTGTTATTGGCCCATGTAACAACAACAACAAAAAATCCACATCTTGCAGATATCCTCTGTAATATGGTTGGCTTTGTTCATTGCCGCATTGTGGAAGTCTAGAGATGTTTTCTACATGGTCTTGCATTTGTTCTATTCTTTGTTCTTAGGATTATATGGTGCTGTTACCTAGTGATTACTACGAAGCATCCATCTTGCAGATACAAGTTACAGAGCCTTGCACCTATTCAGGAAGCGCTTCAACAGAGCAGTCAGTATATATGCTACAGAATAAACCAATGCCTTGGATTATTTTATTATTATCCTGCTGCACTTGAAAACAATAATAATCCTATGTTTTGTTTGGGTTTTTTTTTTTTGTGTAAGCTGCTTGCTCTATCAGCATTTGCCATTGGGCAGATTTTCCTGTGTCCTTGGTTCAGAGGCAGCGTATTTCAGACATGGGGGAGAACACAGAAGAATACCTGTGCGACAGCCAACTCTGGATCAACCCGTGATGACCCATATCAGTGGAAGAGAGGTCAGATTCCTGCCTGTTAATTGCAGTCCCGTCTGCACAGTTAACTATAAACCTACTGGGCTAGAACAGTTGCAGATTTACAGCTCAGGATTTGCAGGTCTGTAACGCATCCCTGAAACAGACTCTGCGCCAAGTTCTGCATTTCGTACAGAACTGTGTGAATGGATCAGTGTAGGCAGATTTACAATTGTGACTAGAGTGGACATTTCACTCTGACAAAAGTATTTTATTAAATAAAAATCCTTCTGCTTTAGGCATAGTGGCTTGACCGGCATACTGTTTAATTGCAGCAGAAATGACATAATGGTTTGTCAGCTGAAATGGTGTACATACATCACTGTAAAAAAATTTCTTTTTTTTTCTTGAATAGCTGTACTTACGTAAAATATTTGCTTTACTAAAAAACAAGCAGAAGCACTTATGCCACTGCTATAGGTCCATTGAAAGAGAAACATATGTTTTATGAAATGAAAAGTTATACTAGAAGTGCATTTGGTAAAAATAAGGTATTTTATGAAGTATGTGATAATCACTTGTAAAATGATTATGCCCTCTATAACTGTGCTTGGATATTGCTTTTAAAAATACCAAGTGCAACAAGAATACTTGCATGCCACAGGCCCTGGTGCTTCATCACCGCTGCATGTGTAAAACTTTACTGGTATGAAGTCAAGAAGGCTGTTGACAGAATTATTTACATGTTTAAGTGTTCTTAGCCCAAGGAAATACTGAGAAAAAACCAGTTTAAGTTTGAAAATAATTATATAGCCAACTGTAGGAAAAACCTCTGTAACCACAGCACTTTCCATGCAACTCATTTGAACTATTTTGCATCAAATATTGTGTTAACCAATTTGTGCAGGTAAACTACAAGAAAAACTTGATGCTTCAGAAAGTGGGGTTGGCTGTTTGCTGGAGAATATGCTTTCGCTCTTTGTAGGGTATCAATATACAGCACTGCTGTAGTAGGAATTGAGTTTCTGGAAATATTTTTTTTTGTGGTGAAGTAGACTCAATTTTTATATGTTATTGAAGATAGCTTAGAGATGATGATGACAATTTTTTAGTATAATTAAGGTTTCCTCACTGGTACTTTCTACTGGGGAAAAAAGAAATAATAATATACTCATTTCTTAGGCTCATTTTACAGCCTTCCTAGAACTGTTATAATGGCAGCTGTTTCTTGAACGTGGTTGACTCTTGTTAGGGGACAAAGTAATATTTATAAGCATTGCTTCCATTCTGCTGGATGTGTTTTGCTGAGACATTACAGGATTGGCACTGGACTGATGCTGACCAGTTGGCTTGCAGGGCAGGAAAAGGGAGCTTCCTGTGAGGAAAGGAGTGAAAAATCTAACAACTTTTTTCTTTTTCACTGATCTTGGTCTAGGTCAGTTTAGAGATGACCATAAATGTTCCTCAAGTCGGTCGCTATGTTCTGGTTTTTGAATATGCCAATGAAGAGGATCGGTTATACACTGCTGAGGTAATAATACATAGCCCTGGACCTGTCAGTGAAGGCAGAGTGAGAATATATAGTTGTAAATACAGGTAAGAAATTCTGAAGTAATCACTAAATGATTAAATAAGCATTTGGGATATAATATATTGGATTCTATTTTGCTGTGTAGATTGTTCGAATTCTAGGGTGATTTAAAAGCAAGTGTGTGATTCTGTGGGTATTGTACAGATTTTTAATTCTCTCTATGCTATCAGCTCATTAAATACGGCTACTGCTTCAGTGAACTGTTTTCCTATACAAGGGGTTACTGTTACACATACATTCCTAAATCCTTATAAACTATTAGTCTCTGAGTCCAGTGGAAGCATATCACTGTTGGCTGCAGATGCCTGCACTGTTTTTATTTAGTTAAAAGCCTGTCCAAGGTCTTTGGCTATAAAAAAATGTACCAGCCAGTTTTACAAGAGTATTCCTGCTGTCTAACAAGATCTGCTGAAACTGAAGTATAAAGGTCTCTGAAATTCTGAGTGTAGCCATCTTCTGGCTGTTAGGTTGTAGACAAGGTCTTCAGCTGAGTGCTTCTTTATCCTTCCTGACTACAGAGGTTACTGCAGATGTTTCTGCACAAGAGATTTTGTCTGTCCTGAGCAAGATAGTCTTTTACACTTGAGCATTTGAGTTTGTGACTCAAGTCAGGATTGTGATCCTGCAGATGTTTGCACCCTTGGGAAAGCCTGCTCAGTGCCAGGGGACCACAGAAATGCATCCGTTTTTCCTGTAAACCAAGTTGTTTGGCAGACTGAAGGCTTAGGGATATTCAGGATGAAATTGCCCAGTAAGAAAAATCATTTTAATCAGCGTGTTTGTGTTACAGAGTGGAGCTATGTGCAGCAGTGACCTTGTCAGGTTATTGCTGGGGAAAGCTCTTATTTTAGCCTGTTACGTAACACTTTGAGCCCCAAACTACTTGCTATAAATCTTCCATTTTATTGCTTTTTTTTTCCTCAAACACGTGTTATGGGCTAATTTTGAACGTACTTGTTTGTTCATTTGATACACTAAGAACTTGCTCCTGAAAATACAAAGAAAGCCCTTGCTACTTTCGTGTAGCAATGCAGTAAATCCCTTCCGTGGCCATTCTGCATGAAGCTAATGGTCACATTCCAAGTAAGTTGCTGTGTCATCTTTCCGAAGCAGGAAGCTACAAGTCTCTTCTGTTAAAAAATAAATCAAGAAATGACATAGTGAGGTACAGAGAGGTAAGAGTAACTTGTAGAATCAGGAATATATTGTACCAGGCCTTCTTACAGCTCTATAAACTTGATTATTCCCAATAAAAATCTTAAGAGAATAACACATTGCAAGCTTCCAGTGAATCATGAATGGACCTATATTTCTCCAGTCTTAAATGTCCTTAGCCCTGAGCTGATCTAATTTCTGCACTATGCTCTAAAGAAGAGTGAAAGTTCCACATTCTCTGGTTTGCAGAGGAGAAATAGAGAAGCAGCTGTACGGTGATTACAGCTTCTCGCCCATGTCATGCTGGCTGGCTAGCTGAGCAGAAGTGCAGAAGAAAGAAAAGAAATTAGAGCATTATATGACTTCTCTTTAGCAAAAGGGAACTGTTGCTACTTTTGGCAACTTGCAGGGGTTGCACTCCTTGACCAAGGCAGAGTTCAAAGGCTTTAGCAAGACTATTCCTCTTAGTGTACATTTGTCTTTAACAAAGATGTGCAGCCAATCGAGGATAGTCAGTAGGAGTCAAACCTACATTTTTTTCACTTGTATTGAGGCGTATTTCATTATACAGAATAGCTTCCTAAAATCAAGGCTTGCCCATCTGCCATTATGTGGGTGAGAGCTGCTGACCCACACCATTGACGGCGCGTGCCAGTAGTGGAAAGCAGCAGCTGATGCGTGCTGGCACCTCAAGGAGCACGGCGCAGGCACAGAGTTTTAGTTACTCACTATGTTACACAGCTTGGAAACCTCCGCAGATAGCATGTATGTGTATCTGTCTGTTCACATCCTACTTAAAGCAGTAGCTCGAATGGAGATCTGAGCTGAGGTCTGGAGGTTTGGGTTCTGGGTAGGACAACCCACAAACGACGAGCAGTATTTTTTACATTGGTACATCCTTTGACTCACTGGCGAGTGAGGATACTGCATGTTCTACAGAGTGCCCAGTCCCATAGGGTGCCTTGCTACTTATGATGAAGCAGGACGCCTAGGCACCAGTGGTGAGGCCAGCCAAAAGCTAGGCAGCTCAGCTGACGATAGCCTAAGCAACATGGCAATGCCAGCAGACTCATTTTTGATCCTGCTTCCTGTCTCAGTTTCCTTTGTCGCAGCGTCGTAGTTGATGACAGGAATCGCATTGCAGCCTATGAGCTTCTTGCTGATACAAAAATACATCTTAAGGCATCATCAATTAATTTTCTTCTGGTAAGTTTTGGGGTTTTTTTTCCCTTTTGTAATACTTGTTTCCTGAGTGGGTAAAGAGAGATACTTTTTTCCCTATGTTCACATGCTGTATGGTAATGAGTGAAATGATGTCTGTTAGATGCTTGAAGATGTTTCTTTATATGTACTTAGAGAATACTGAGGCAAACTTGATCAGTTTCAAAGATAAACAAAAATTTGTCTTTTTTAGCAAGGATTTTCCCAACTCTCTTGTGCTTTATTTCAGTTCCCCTCTCTCTTCTAAGAGCAAACTTTAAATGAAAAAATCTGCTGGTAGCTTTTATACTTTATGTTTTTTTTTATTTCCCCCATATCTTTCACTTTTTCAAATCCTCAAAACCCATGTGGGAGTTTCCTGGGTCTCGAAGTTCAGGTGATAAATGCATTCATTTCAGGTAATAAATACATTCATTAGTCATACAACTTTTAAATGCTTTGAATAAAAGCCTTTACTGCCCTCTTTTGGCCACACTAGAAATACGTTTTTCTCGACATTGAGTTTTCTTCTATGTTGTTTGTGTTTCCCATTTTAGAAACATAAGGCGAGTTACACATTTGGTTAAAATCTAGAGTTGAAACTGAGCTACATATAGGGTAGTTTCGTGGAACTGTTATATTAACAACTGATACGTGCTTTCTTCATATTGTGAGGCAGTGTTCAGTGTGACCAAATACCACTTAAATACTGCAGGAATTGCTGTGCTAACAGGATCTATATCCAAAAGACGTTGATACCTCTGTGTCCACATGTGGAAGTCTCTTGTGCTAAGAATCTCTGTATTTTTATTTCTAAGTTTTAGTCTTCATTCCCTGGATAACTCGCTGCAAGATAAATTTCAATATTCTCTTGAGATACAGGAAATGTTTCTCTGTGTTAAATGTAAAGACTGCACTTAGCAAAAGATAGGAAGAAGAAGCGAAAGAAGAGGTTCTGGTATATGGACACTAATCATGGAGTCAATGGCAGCAGCTTTGGAGTTAAAGACCCTTGTGTGACACCCCCTACCCCTGTCACATAGACCAGAAGCAAAGGGGAACCACCCCCAATGCTGGAGTTCAGAAATCTGCTGTAAATAAAGGGGAAATGGGGTTCTTGAGGTCAGTTTTCAGGAGAGGCTCTTACAACTTGGTAGTCTTTATCTCACACTGGTGCACACGAGCTTTCTAAACCTAGACCATGTTTCACGCTGACTTTTTAGCCACTCTTAAAACGCAGTTCAAAGCTTCAGAGTCTACCCTTGTTCTGCTGCAATGGGCTGGAGCCCTGCGGGTTGTTACATGCCGGACAGGCACAATCTTTGCTGCCCAGGAAAAGGGACTTTTAGCACTCTTCCTTCTAGCTTATAAAGGGTTTCTAGTGCCTACTCGCTACTGCTAAAACAGAAGCTGAGCTCCCTTAGGACCTGCTTCTAAACTGAATCACTTGGCACATTAATGAGTTCTCCCTATGCACTTTTTATTTGTATTAATACATGGTGCTAGTTATCTTACTGCTTATCAGGCATTTTTATATCCTTTTCAAGTAGTTCATGCACAAGTTTTGTAACCTGCACTTACACATTTTGTAAGTGCAGGTAATATATTTTATTAGTACAAACTGTTATGTCTACCCACAAGCCTTCCGTTACGTCCACCAAGGCTACAGCAGGACAACTACAGCTTCATTTGTTCTTGTCTAGTTTTAGTTAAAAAAAAAAAAATCCTATGAGGTCTCATTGGCTTTTAAAATGAGTTCTGAATCTATTGGGAGAAATCCTGGTGTCACTGAAACTCACTTCTATGGACTTTGTGCGAGCAAGTGTTTGTGCCTGCATTTCAGGAGGTCTATAAATTCGCTCAGGGTTCAAAAGTCTCAAACACCACAGATGAGGACTTTTCCCTCCCACCTTTGTACGATCTTGTCTAGCTTCTGACCCCGTGAGCTGGTCTTCTGTCATTTCCATTGCCATACATATATCTACGTTTTAATCATAGAATCATAGAATGGTAGGGGTTGGAAGGGACCTCTAGAGATCATCTAGTCCAACCCCCCTGCTAAAGCAGGTTAGCCTAGAGCAGGTTGCACAGGAATGCATCCAGGCGGGTTTTGAATATCTCCAGAGAAGGAGACTCCACAACCTCTCTGGGCAGCCTGTTCCAG
>VZSC01011391.1:62481-129510 GCA_013398225.1 Steatornis caripensis
AGGATCACCTCCCTCGACCTGCTGGCCACACTCTTCTTAATGCACCCCAGGATGCCATTGGCCTTCCTGGCCGCAAGGGCACACTGCTGGCTCATGGTGAGCCTGTTGTCCACCAGCACTCCCAGGTCCTTCTCCGCAGAGCTGCTCTCCAGCAAGTCAACCCCCAGCCTGTACCGGCACATGGGGTTGTTCCTCCCCAGGTGCAAGACCCTACACTTGCCCTTGTTGAACTTCATCAGGTTCCTCTCCGCCCAACTCTCCAGCATCTAGTTAACTTCTAATCTAGTTTAATCTAGTTAACTTCTGAACAGCCAACATTCCCCTGAGAAGGACAGTAATATGCTATTCAACACTGAGGCATTCAGGTGCGGGCAGGTAAAGGGACCCAAAATTTTATGGGAAGTCCATGACAGAACATGGTTTTGGGCTCAGGACTCCCCATGCTAAAATCGGGCTTCATCCTTCCTGTTCAGGCCTGACCCTGTTATTTACGATATTAATTGTTAATTGTCCCTTGTGCTTATTTTTCAGCACAAGGTTTGTATTATATCAGCTGAAGAATTTTCTCCAGAATATGTGGATCCTAAAGTACAGTGCATAGCTGCTTACAGGAGTACCCGTGATGGAAGGTAACTTGCTTGGTTTTATCCTTTGTATTTTCTGAGTAAGACCTTGAAAGACGGACTAAAAGGGCTTTGCTCAGTGACTCACAGGAGATTTGTAGGCCACTTACTGCAAAGTAGTATTTGTAAAAAAGCTGAAGTGTTAGCGTTAATCTAGACAGTCTTTGTGGAGGATTTTATTAATACTAGCTCCTTCCTGGACCATCTGAACTACTGAGTGCTGACGCATTAGAAAGCATGCATCTTTCACATGGCATCCAGTATGATAGATGTCCAAGCTGGAGAAACATTGCTACTTTGGTGGCCTGAAATGCTTACTACTCCATCTGGAGTTTCGTTCTGTATGTTACTGCTTCAGCTGTCCCAAAATGGCTTTAATTTGTCGTCAGGTGGGGGATGTGACTGCCCTTTCAGGCAAAAATCCACTAGCTCAACTTGGCAGCATCAAACCACTCAACATGTAAACCCCTGCTTCACAAAGAAGCCATTCCTTTGTTCATCTCATCGTGGGTCCTGTATGGTAGGTGCGCCCTCAGCATTCACTCTGCACAGCAACGCCAGGTGATCCTTCTCCTCCGTTTTACTTGTATACGGCCAGTAATTAGAGCACTCATACACAGCTTGGTTCATCCGGGTTGATGGCTCTTCTCTTGCTGCAAAGATCTGAACCTGAACTTTCACTTCCCAAGTGATCAGGTTTGGGTTCTGTAGAGCACTTTGTCCTGTTGAAGCTCTTCCCCTCTCTGTGTGTTTTATTCTTTGGGCTGGAGGGGAGCTGTCACTGCAGCTTCCGAATTAGGGACACCCACATTTCTGTTGCACTCCCCAGGATGTCCCTCAAGATGCTACTCTTAAGGCTTTCTTCCTACTGATCTGGCAATGGGAAGGGCCTCAAAGTAAAAGTAAGTATCATTTGCAGGACTTCAGAGGCAAAAAGAGTTGGTGACAGTCTAATAGTTTTCCCAGACTGTAGCTTCTAATATAATGGTTGAATTGAAATAGAAGGCAGAAAAATCTGGATAGTAAATTGGATAAAAGCATGTGACTGTACTTGGCTTCCAAGCATGCATAGCATTGAATCGCAGCTTTAATTCTTCTGGTTGGGATGTTACAACCGAGAGCAGCTTTCTGAGACTGAAGATACTTGTCCTCGCACCAAAGGTATTTTGCATTCCTGGGTATTTATATTCGAAGTAAAATGGGGAAAAAAGACTGGGTGAAAACAAGATTTAAATAAAGCTAATGCAGAAATTTGTACCTCTTTAGTTTTGTGTTGTTTTTTTCTCAAATCTCTTGCTATATTTGCATAGTTTACTGTAAATTTATGTTCTGTTCTTAAGACCATTATCTGGCAGCATTTTTGCTTTCCTGAAAGTGTTTAATGGTGGCCAAGTTGAAAGATACAGAGTCTTGGCTCAGTTTAACAGTATTGCAAGCAGATGCTGCATATGATTTCCCACACAAGCCTGGCAAATACATCTCAATCCTAGCCCTGAAATGTACTTGCCATTCCAGTTCTGGGCCTGTGTTGAGCAAAGATTAATCATTGTCTGTTGAGTACTTATGAGAAGTGAACAAATACTAGCAGGAAACCCCCCAAAACATTTTCTTCTGCAGTCTTGGAAAATACTTCTCTCAATCAAGTTCTCCAGAATTAAATATGCCGAGGAAGAAATAGTTAAACACAGCACTGCATGAGTAAGGATGCTTTCAAGGAGCACTGTTATTTATTTTGGCTCCAATTCTACAAATATATGAGTGTATACTTAACTTCTAAGTACTTAAGTAGTCCCATTGACTTCAGTGGGAAAACTTGCATGTTTAAAGGATACACCTATGTAAATATTTGTAGAACTGGGATTTCAATATTAGTGCAGATTCTGGTGAATATAACTAACTGTATTAACTAAAATTTATTTAATTTTTTAATACTCTTGGTTCCCTTAGATTTCTTCTTCCTTAGCAAATTCTTTCCATTGAAACTGTTCAGGTTATGGAAACTTGGAGTGAATAAAATCAGTTAATGTACATTTTCCCCTTTGTGAGTTAAGTCTGTACCTCTTGTTTTCATTTACTTTTTGATCATTTGCATACAATCCAAAGAGTAGCAGGGGTTACCATGGCATTATTAATTGTAATACAGTCTAATATATTGACTTTTGTGAGTTGACTGCTTTTCTTTTTATGATGCTTAAGAAATCCTCCTGGCCCCAGGAGTAATTACTGTAATTCTGTGTTTAGTGCAACATGCATTTCCTCAGTGTACGAAACTCCACCAGCAGCTTTGGTTTTGGATGCATTCAAGGATGGGAAAATTTCTGAAGTACGGAGAAATGTACTCTATGATCCGCTGAGTGCCCCTGTACCTTCTGACTCAGTTAATGGAGTCACCTTGACACCATTACAGGTATTTCATATTTTGAAAATATTGTTTCCTAGGTCACAAAGTATGTTCTTAGTAAAGTTAGATAGATGAAACACTTTCAAGAGAATCAAAACTGAATGTTGTGATATGATCAAAATGTTGAAGACTGAGTAAGCCACCAAGACAATGAAAGAGAAACAAAAATGCCAGCTTCTTTCTAAACTCCACAGTAGTCTCACAGACTACAGAAGAGCATTAGATATGCTTGGCATGCAAACAGATAGGATCATGCGGTCATAATGCCGTATCTTTGGAGATATTGTCAACTTCCTGAGAGATGCTAAGCCCCCTCTCTTTCCTGGCAGGTAGGTGGCACAGCGCACAGCTCACAAACCCAGGAATATTTCACGAAACAATTATACTGTCAGAGCTGTTCTTGTTTCTGCAGAATCAAATTACCTTGAGTGGCAGAGTGCCCCACTTGGGCAGATACGTATTTGTGGTACATTTTTATCAGCCAGCACACCCGGTGTTCCCTGTGCAAGTGCGTGTGGATGCAGGACGTGTGTGGTCAGGTAAGCATCTGAATTTGATCTAACCCCTTGCCTTTCTCGGTGTTTTGGCACATGGAGCTTTTCTTGGCATTATGTTTTTTCTTCTAGGTTCCTTCAGTGCTTCATTCTGCCCTCATACCTCTGGCTGTCGGGATCAGGTGATTGCAGAAAACCAAATTGAGCTTGACATTACCAAACCTGAAGTCTCTGTTACATTGATGATACCTGCTGGAAGAATGCTCGTTCTGGTACGTTTATTACATAAATGTACTTGGGAATGTTATTCTCATTTTCACCATTCATTTTGAGACAGATACAAAGATGAAAGCCAAAAAGAAAGAATCTGTCTTTTAATGTTGTGTTTCAGATTTTTAGGATCTTGTGCACTGCTTCTGTTTTATTTTAAATTTTTAAGATACTATACACTAGTTTTCTTGTACATTGCTTGTAGCATCACAGCTCAGGGGGGAAGATAAGAAGTACATTTTCCTATTTTTTTTTTAGTTAAAATGTTACGGGTTTTGAGAAAATCCAGAACGTGTAATGAAGCAACATCTAAATATGTAAATGCCTTAGCTTGTGTCTTCTGCTTTTCTCTGAAATGTACAATTTAGCTTTCTTGTTGTTTTAAGGAAAATGTCTTAGTTGTTCCAGCAGACACCTACAGTTACAAAATTCTTGACAAAAAGACAGTGGACAAGTCATTTGATTTTATCAGCCAATGTGGAGGAAACAGTTTTTATATTGAGTAAGCATCGCTTTCTAAAAAACAGAACATTTGAAAACAAGCTGGGAATTAATATTACTTTTACTCTGCATTAAAGACTTACATATAAAATCCCCATCATTGTGCTACATTAAAAAGCTTTTCATGGCTTATGCTGGCCCATTAAATTTCCATGAGTCATTTTCCCATGACTTTCTAATGTAAAGTTAGAGCTTTGTTGCTCACAGTACAAAAGAGGAAAATCTATGTCATCTTTCTGTCTTTGGTATTTCCATCTTTGGTATTTGGTATTTTGCTTGGCATGTCTGAACTGATATGACTAATATACGCACTTTCTTTGAAAAAAATCTCTTACCTGCATGTTCGAAGCCATTCACCACTGATTTAATTAAAGTATGTACTTGCATGTGTACTGATGCCATCCTTATGTCAAAAGAACTGTTTGAAAGACAGGACCCTAATTTACTGAACCACTGCAAATCATGCTCATAAAAATTCCCAAGTGCCAGTACTTACATGATTTGTGTTTCAATTTAAATAGCCCAGAAGGATCATCGGCCTTCTGTAAGGACTCTGTGAGGTCACTAGTGGCTTTCTACAACAATGGAGCCCTGCCATGTAATTGCCATAGCGCAGGTGCCGTGAGCCCTACTTGCAGCCCCCTGGGAGGACAGTGTGTTTGCAGACCTCATGTCATCGGTCGTCAGTGCAGCCGATGCCAAACTGGCTACTATGGATTCCCATTCTGCAAGTGTAAGTACATGCTCTGACTTATTCAGCACCTGACCTGACCTTTTATTTAATTTCACTGCATAGGTACCGCAGCATCATTTTTCTTTATAGGGCTTGATCCTGTGAGAGACTGGTGGAGCCATCTTAGATTTAGCACAGCATAGCTTTCAGTTTAAGGCAGAAGTAACCCCATTGCCTTAAAGCACACCTAGTTCACGATGAAGTGTGCCTTCGCATGTGTTGTCTGATCAGATGTAGTAGGCTTACGGTTAAACTGGTTAAAATCCATATTGCCACTCTTTCAGTGAAATGGATTTTTCTGCACTTACTGCTAAGTTGTTTCTAAGTTACTACTGTTGTATCCCAGTTTATACCTTCAAAATTTTCCATGGATAATCAGAGACATAGCATTCTTAATTCCTCATTTTCTGATGTTTCTAAAAACATCAACAAATTTATAGATTACACCAACAGTCTTCAGCTGCCTTCCCAGGTATTATACTCTCTGTTTATTAACATTACTTTCTAAGTGGTGCCCTTAACACCAAAACTATTCGTCGCTGAATCCTTGGCAGTTTTGGGAAGTGATAATAATGGCTATGGTGAAGTTAAGCAACCAATCTGTGGAAAAGAGCCAGGGACTAAAGCTACTCTTTGAAACTACTGTTACAGTCACATAGTTGGTTTCCATGGCCCCGAACTTAAAACTAGTGAACGAGATAAAAGAATCTTGTCCTTTATACAAGTAGGTTGTGTGTGTTTGTTTCATATGCAAGTTCCATAAGAGTTGATCGTTGTAGGTTGAGATGTGATTGATTTGTAGAACATTTTCTTTGACCTAGTATGCAACTGCGGGCAGCGTCTTTGTGACGACGTGACTGGTAAATGCATTTGCCCTCCGCGAACTGTGAAACCAAAATGTGAATCGTGCGAGAAACATTACTTCAGCTATCACCCTGTTGCTGGCTGTGAGCACTGCAACTGTTCAGAAAGAGGAGTCGTTAATGTGGCAAGCCCAGAATGTGAAAAAAACAACGGGCAATGCAAGTAAGTTTGGCTTATGTGCGTTACAAACAATGCACGAGTGGTTTGCGTCACTGTTCTTTTCAGGTATTTGGAGAGGATGTGGGAAACTTTGGTGATGATGGTAAAAAATTTTTGATGATTATTGGAAAAAAATTCTGAAGCAAAATTTCACAGTTAGCAAATATCTTTGGACTGCTTACTGAAGTATATTGCTAACTACTACATTCTGATTAATACCTTTTCTTCTGTGGATTATATGAAGTTCAAAGTCCCTATCCAGCTCATGTGTGTGGGGGGGATAATGCATTCAGAGAGACTCTGAGAAACCTCACCCATTGATGAATTGAGTAATTGCTTTCATATATTACATGAAGTGCAGTCTGCCTTGTCTGCATAATTTAGCTGTTTATTTCTGTTAAATCTGAAGTGTTAATGCAGTATAAATTTGGTACCGAGAGCCAAAGGAGACTCCACCAACTTGCTGAGACTTTTAAAAAATATCTTATCACAACTGAAATGTAAAGATGTAGGTCGTGGTGGTGGCAGACATTCTTTATCAATGGATCTTCGCTGTCTCAAAACCTCCTTTGGGCTGGTACAGACAGTTTGTGCTGTCCAGATACCAGCATGGACAGAAGCAAGAGACATAATCAGACCTACATTTTCACTAGTTTTATCAGTCTGTGCAAGTTTGTTGTAAAGGTAGGATGAAGTAGCTGCTGCCACTGAAAGATCTTCTCTCTTATTTTAAGCCTTATTCACAGTTTGGTGGTGTTTTTTGCATCTTCTGTACTTCACCTAAGTAAATCCAAGGCATTCAGCCTTCACTGTGAGCAAAGTGGATTTTATCCTTTGTGAACAGTTGTAAACTAATTCAAGCCTTGTGGCAGGTTGAAATCCCCATAATTATTCATATGCCTGGGATTCTCCACCTTTTTTTTAGCGGGTGAGTGCCTTGAATAATGCCCAGTCACAGCCTCCAGCTATGAATCTTCTTCCAGCTCTGCTTACCTGTGTACAACATCCATATTTCACACTTTGGTGTGTAGAGAGAGTAGTTCTGCACTGCAAGCACTGAATAGCTGCAGAAGTCTAATTCCGTTGTGAACATTTATATCCTTCAAAATCAAATCCATTCCTAATCAGTTCCATGACCATATAAAACGTCTCACCATTTGAATCTGAGAATAATACTAACCTGCTGCTGTTTTCCCATGGAAGTCATAAAGTTGTGTCATAGCCATGCAATCACTTCAAAGATCCGCTTGCGTTTTGTTTTAGTCTTCCCTTCCTCGCTCCATTCCTGCCTTGCCTGTTGACTCCCTCCTCTGTGTTGATAAAGGTGCAAACCAGGAATAAGAGGACGGCAGTGTGATCACTGTGCTCCTGGTACTTACGGTTTCCCAGACTGCGTGCCATGTAACTGCAACAGAGATGGAACAGAACCAGATGTTTGCAATCCCCAGACAGGAATTTGCCTCTGCAAGGTCAGATAAATCAAATTAGTTCTGCATTCACAAGCATCGTTTGCACGTCAATGACTATTTTGTATTTAATGGGGTGAATTAAGTGAGTTTATCACTAAGTTTTCAGTAAGAATTAAATGCAGCTGTACAAAACCATCACACCTTGCAGTATGTGCACAGATTATCATGGTACCAGTTAAATGCCATTTTTTAATGAGTATACGCATCTTGACTTTTGGATGTTAACCAGGTCCCATGCTTTTTTTAGCTGTACTATGTCAGTTGACATTTCACCACATCATTATATGCAGGAAATCATCTTTTGTTCTGATCTGCATAATTAAATGTGATAAATGTGAACTTTCACAAGTGACCTTTTATATTGTAGGTTTCGAAAAGCCAGCAGGAGGGTTTTGGCAGGGAATTTACCAGCTGTCTCTGACTAATATTTATTACTCAGTGGTTCGCTTTATAAACTGAAAAGACAGCTCGTAGCTAAGATAGTCTCCAAGAAGTCAGTTTTATTTGCATTTGGAATATGGTGTATCCAGACAATCACATATTTTCACTCATGTTTCCATACATTTAAATAAATATTATTTCAGAAGATTTGTTTTATATGCGGGAGGTTTTGGGGGCCTCACCAAAGGAAAGAAAAGGAAAGGAAAACTCTGAAATTTCTTTCAACTATGCCTTAACAGGAGAATGTTGAAGGTGCAGAATGTGATACCTGCCGACCAGGATCCTTTTATCTGGACCCTTCTAATCCCAAAGGATGCACCTCTTGCTTTTGTTTTGGGGCAACCAGCAACTGTCGCAGCACAAATCGTCGAAGAACCAAGGTGTATTCAATAGGTTTTTTCCTTTGCTCTCATGAACCTGCATTTATTCCATTAAAGAAATGCCAGATTTCTTCCAAAATTGGAAGTATATTTTAATAGCTTCTGAGGATGAGAAATATTCTGCAAGCAATAATGCAGATTTAGTGCAGCCTTGTTAAGAATTACATGCAGTCTGAAAGTGCCTTTCAGCAGAAATGTCCCTTTTCACCTTTGTTTACAAATCACTAGTTGGACTGAAAGTTGAGCTGGCGATGTGTTGCTTTGTCTTCAGACACTAGTTCATCATTAAAGTCGATGTTCACCTTCAAGATGCTTTGATAAGAACGTATGTGGTTTTACATGTCTATATCACAGATGCATTTTTAAACCTAAGAAGTGTGTGACAGATTTACAGAGATTGTAAAAATTGTCTTTCTCCTCTCCCTATAAAAAAGATGTGACATCAAGGGTGAGAAAAGATAGTCTTTTAATAACATAAATGAATGGTAAGATGGCTGAAGACTCAAAAAAAAGCAACAACTGCCTGAAACAGCGCAAGAGAAAGGAAAGAGAGAAGCAGAGCTTTAGAATGATGGATAAGGAGTTTAGTTTAGGCTTAGAAGTATCCAGATTGCGGCACTTCACTGTTTACAAGAGAAGGATGAAAATCTGGCCCCAGTGAAGTCAGTAGCAAACTTCCATTTGCTTTAGGAAAATTTCCTCTAGTGATTACTTGTCCTCACCAAAGACTGTTTTTGAAAACATGTCTATCTTTTTGTGTTACTGCTATGGCCAGCCAAGGGCAACCCACGACAGAACTGTTCTAGCGCATATGCATTATGCTTTCTTTCCCCCAGCATAATAGGGGAGGATGTGTGGTCTTTTGTTAAACAACAGCCATGAACATAAAATGTGCATTAAAGAGCTAAAATATTAGGCTACATTGCCAGCCTCTCCAAAATTTCCTGCTGTGTCCTCTCCCTTGCAGTTAACCTACCACGCAGGTCCGTGCACCATCTTTTAGATTAGTGTCCTTGGTTTGATTTTGGAATGGACTTAAAAAAGCACCTCCAAGTTATATCCTCGGGTTTGTGTACACAATTCCTAGTCACCTCCAGAAGGGTTATGTCTTCATGTGACTGAAGATGGAATTCAGTTTGCAGGTGACAAACCAAATTGCTGCATCCTAAGTAGTTTTGGCACATCTGTCCCACTTACGCTCTCTTTTGGGGTCCTTGCAACATCCATTGTGTGAAGATTTTAGGCTACCTTTGAGGAGATTGAATTTCATGCTAAGGGAATTACAGAGGCTAAACAATTGCTCCTCATTACTTGGTGCTGGTAAAGTTTAATAAAGGATGGGACAAGCTTTTATTTCCTTTATGTGTTTTCATTAGTTTGTGGACATGAGGAACTGGCACTTGGAGGCAGTGGATGAAAATATTGACATTCCAGTCACTTTCAATCCAGTCAGTAATAGCGTAGTGGCTGATGTTCAAGAATTGCCTTCTTCAGTGCATAGTTTGTACTGGAAAGCACCACCGTCTTACCTGGGAGAGAAGGTAAATGACACCTAACTCATCTTTTATAATAACATGTTTACATTTTTTGCCAGCGTCATTGATAAAGAGTCTCATTGTTTTTCTTAGATACATTTCTCTCTCTTCCCTCATGAGATTCTTACCTCTGTTACCTGTCGTGCCAGGAATCACAACATTTTACTCTGAACACAGTGTTAAAATGATAAACAGTAACACAGAAGTAATCACCTTGCTTGGTGCCAGGTTAACAGCACGGTCAGGAGCTATGGTTCAGGGAGCTGGTACCTTCACCCACTTTTCTGAAACCCAGAACACGTAGAGGTTGCCAATGCGCCCAAGTCTCCTTTAGATTCCCTGGAGTATCTCCTGGGCAGATTCCTGAAAGAGTAAAAGGTGATTACGTGCTCAGTGGCACACAAAAACACCAACCTTTTGCTTTTGATACGTTGCTTGGGAAGAGCAACACCTGGTTTTCTAACCTCTGTGCTCTTTGAACTGCTTGCTGCTCTTTCTGCTCATGCATGGGTGCAGTCGTTTGCTCACAGTTAATACCTATCAGTATTTCAGCCTGGGGATCACACTGGCCAGGGGGACTTTGCTAATGGTGACTCGCAGGCCAGAGCTGAGGTTCTCCCTGTTTGCAACTCTGACAGTGTCGATAGTTGCTAGGCAGTTGGAGCGGACACCAGCTTTTCAGATACAATCCTACTGTCACACAAGTGAAAACAAATGGGATGATAGACACCAGAGCATTAAAGATGGTACAATTTTTGAAGTTCTTCTTATTCTTTAAAGACTAGAGCAGTATTTTTCATCCTGCTCTCCTATGCTCAGGGATACGTATCTTTCAGTTGAACAGCACATTTAGTTAGAGTGCTTTTTGTTAATGTTATACAGTTTCCTGTTTCAATGTCTACAAATCATTTCTCAAAGAAATTTCATATTAAAGCATACGGTATCTACTACAGTGTTAAACCGAAAGGACTTGTGTTGTTCCCATAACAAAAGATAAAGCAGGCAATAACCCTTTTTAAACACAGCTATTAAGAGCAGTGCTATGAGTTTCATGTTGCATGTCACAGTATCTAACTAGGCATGCCATGACTTGCTTTTATTTACAATGACAACATTGTAAATAAAATAGTTCTAATTTTGGACCTGCTTTTACTGTACATTGTGTATAAGTGTATATTTTAGCACAGGCAATACTGCTGTAGTGAAAGTCCCCCAAAAATGCTATCTTGCTGCTAACTTTACAAGCTCAAAAATTGACCAATTATTCACATTACTGTATTCTGAAAATGTCAGGTTTTGGTCTACTTGCAGTGATAGCACCTCTTTTGGAAAGTGTGAACAAGATCACTCCAGATGTTTTTCAGTATGATGAGGGTATAAATACTGTTTTCCATTATCTTAAACCATTTAACTGATTCCACTGGAACATTAATATTTAGCAGAGTGTATTTTCTTTCATAGAATCATAGAATCAATGGTAGGGGTTGGAAGGGACCTCTAGAGATCATCTAGTCCAACCCCCCTGCTAAAGCAGGTTAGCCTAGAGCAGGTTGCACAGGAATGCATCCAGGCGGGTTTTGAATATCTCCAGAGAAGGAGACTCCACAACCTCTCTGGGCAGCCTGTGCCAGTGCTCTGTCACTCTCACAGTAAAGAAGTTCCTCCTCATGTTCAGGTGGAACTGCCTGTGTTCCAGTTTGTGCCCATTGCCCCTTGTCCTGTGCTGTCCCATTGCCCCTTTTCCTCTCTCTATCTTTTGTTTACAAAGTTAAAAGGGAATCAAATGTAAAATCTATAGCAGTGCAGAAAATAAAAGTAATTGAGAAATTCAGATCACACCATCCCCATTTTCTGCTCTTTTGTATTTTAACATTCCATTTAATAGACCACTCTTAATGTTAGAAAATAAATACTGTACATGTAGAATACAAAGGGTAGTTTATAACACCAATATTTTCTCATTTAAAAAACAAAATCCTTAAAAAAGCAGTAACATAACAGCCTGTCATATGGTGCAGTCCTAAAATGTGTGTTAAACAAGAAATTAGCTCTAATTTTAATTTTCTTATATTTCTGAAAAAAAAAATATTTGTACAGGGTTGTTTTGATTGTGTTAGCAAAACATAGCCAATGTGTCAAATGATGCTTTTGAAAATGTGGTTGGCTAAAGGCAACAGCATTAATTATGGCCCGGTGATCCAGGGAACAAATTTAGTACTGAGATGTCTGTATTTTGTTTGTAATTCATCAAAGTTTATGGAAAGGGGTAGACCGAAGGCTGATGCTTACCTGCAGAACACCGAAGCCTGACAAAGCATCTTCCTCCCATGTCAAAACCAAGCATAAGCCATAGGTGCAAACAGCAAGGGGTGCAAAATAAAGTAGTGTATCTGTGGCAAAACATCTGATTTCACTAGTACCCGCAAACTTCCTTCTAGGTGCTTCTTGGAGCAAACACTGTCTAGGCTGTGCCTGGAGCTTCTTTTCCTCTCAATATGTTTTGAGCTGAGTCACTCATACACAACCCAGGGAAGCTGTTGCTCAGATGATTCAAACATACTTGCTTAGTCTTTCTTTTGGGCAGCAACGTACGTATTTGGTTGGGTTTGAGGCCGCCTGTGGTCACCTATAACTGAGCCAAAAGGAATGTCATTTCAGCTCAATCTACAGCAATGGTCTGTTTACAGCAGAGCTTATATCAGCTGGTATCAGTAGAAGTGCTGTCCTCCAGAAGGTGGAGCAAAGGTTTTCTGGTTAGATTCATGTTTGTAGTAAGGTTAGAAAATGCTGGCCTATGAAGCCACCTTTAAACATGCTTAGTCTGACTTCTTTTCATCCATGGCTGTTCATGGGGTTCACTACCACGTTCATTGTCAGTCTGATGTCCGCTCTTGATGACCCAAATCTGTTCTACAGAGTATGGGGAAGAACAAAGTTCATGTGAACATGTGATTTCTCTGTGACACGGATGGTGGGAAAATGAAAAAAAGCCAAAGCCCAATGCAAGTACACAGAGAACAGTAACGAGTGCTGCTCAAAAAGTAATGTCAGATACACAAAGTAATCAAAATAAAAACTAATTTCTTCCAAGCGACACATATTTTCACATTTAGTCTGAAGAACAAAGATGAAATATATTAATTACAGTGCTGAAAGATGGGGTAAACTTGAATACAAAGTTATATTAATATCAAGCAATAGTGCAGTAAAATATCTATGGTCTTGTGCATCTTGTTACAGCTTTCTTCATATGGTGGCTTCCTAAGTTATCAAGTGAAATCTTTTGGCTTACCTAGTGAGGGCATGGTTCTTCTGGATAAGAGACCTGATATACAACTAACAGTAAGTTTTAAAATACTATTTTTTTCTTTCAAGTAGTACCAATACCATGATTTTTTCTGTTACCTGACAATGATGGCAAATTTTATTCCTACAGTGTCCTTAACTTTTATAGCAACTAGCTACACTTCTGTAAAAGTGGTTTTGCTTGTTTTGCTCAAAGCCATCACACGCCTATCTCTGTTGCCAAAGTAACATATTATTAAGTGTAACTGACTTGAGAGCTAAGAAAAAGATAAACCCGGATTTTCTCTGTAAAATGCACCTATGGAAAAAAATTAATTAATGCCTTGCACACTTGTCAACAAGCATGTCCTTGACTCTATAAAATATGCCCTGGATTCCATGTGTAATTAATCTCATCTTCTGTGAGAATTTTCTTCAGCATAAAATTAAGCGTAATTATAAGGCTTCAAGGGACTGAAGTAAAAATGCATTTTAGGTTAACAGTTTAATTAGGTTAACAATTTAACCACTTTAGGGCCAAAATTGAAATATTTTACTGTTTGCTGAAATTCCCGAGGGGGGTGGGTTTTTTTCTTCAGACCAAAATACTAATTCAGTATTCTAGGGTTCTTATTGGGAAACATAAAGTACTCATAAAGTACTATACTAGTATCCAAAGTTGTTTGTGCACCAGAATGCAAAGGAGAGTGTTTGAAAATGCAAAAACAGTTTTACTCAAACATTTTACTAGTTCCTGTGAAAATTGGTCAGCATTAATTTAATTCTCTTGGTGTTTTATTTGAAAGCAAGGCTGTTAATAGGCAAAAGCAGTGAAAACCCTGCTGACGCTAGAGCACTTGCTATAGCACTTCGCTGACAAAATGACATATGGTTTTCCTAGTATTACTTAGTTTTTATCGCCCAAAGAACAGGATTGATGTGCTTCACTGAATTTTATTGCATCTTAACACTTTACCATAAAAAGTAGTGAAACGGCAATCTTATATCCTCATTCTCACATAGGGCCAGCACATGAAAATTGTTTATATGGATCCCAACAACCCCCTGCCTGACCGTCAATATTATGGCCGTGTGCAGCTAGTTGAGGTAAGAAATGAAAATGGAATGGCCTTCCCTTGTCTTCCTAGTGGCACATAAACAATCTGTGGGTAACATGTGCAGCAATACCTGTATCAAATACTTGATAATGTTAATGAATATAAACTTAAATACTGTAGACCTTAAATATAAACAACACTTTTTCTCTCTCTTTTCTGCCACATTGAACCTAAGTTCTGGTTCATGCCACTTAACTTTAGCATCTCTAAGTTAGGTATCTTAGGTCGAGTGTAGCCCTTAGCACTCCCTCCAGGGCCAGTGGAGTAATACTGAATCAGTCATCAATGGAAGATGATTCATCACAGCCCCAGACTGTACTTAATAGGGATGGAACGAACTGTTACCTGTTTTCCTTGGTGTCTAGCTGCCTAGCTTAGAATAGGTGTTCAACGTTCAGGCAGGTGAACTTAGCAGGGATCATTCCTACCTTAAATCTGTGCTCAGACGGTTAAACTGTGTTATTTATTTCATATATAGGCAAAAAAAGATGTTTCTTCAAGCCAGATTCCATTTTCAGTAATGCTGTGTCTGTTAGCAGCAAGAAAGCATGTGAAGGCAGCCCTCAAAGACTGGATTTCTAGGATTTCACTTACTCTTAAAAATAAAAGCGTTTTCCTCCACCCTTTTATGCTTTGGTAGGTGATACCTCAAAGACATTTGAATGACTGGGGAACCTATATGCTTCTCCACTTTTTGGTGCCTCAAAGCCATATGTACCTTGCAAAGTATAGGGTAACATCCCCTTTTATGCTTATTATTCCTTTTCCCACCTATCCTGTGCTTACATTCAGTATATTTATTTTCCTGACCTCTATTTCATCCCACACAAATTGGCACTATAGGGGTCTCTTTCAGGGGGGTTTCTCTCTGTTTCTGTGATCCTGCCTTCTTTGCAGATATTCTTTTTAAGACGCAGCTGTGCTGTGCTCATTTTGTACCCTTAATGTGCAGGGAAACTTCAGGCATGCCAGCAGCAATAACCATGTATCCAGAGAAGAACTGATGATAATCCTGTCTAGACTAGATGGCTTACACATCAGAGGCCTTTACTTCACGGAGACTCAGCGATTAACCCTTGGTGAGGTTGGGCTGGAAGAAGCCACTAGCACGGGAAGCGGCAGCATTGCGTACAGTGTAGAGACGTGCTCCTGCCCTCCGGAGTACGCTGGTGACTCATGTCAGGTAGGAAGCGTTTGCCTCCATAATGTACCATTATCTTCTGTCTTGCCTGCAGCTATACATACTGGTTTAGTTAGAGGAACAGGCTAGTTATTAAAGTAATTAAATGTGCTTCTTGTAAGCATGTGCACTTTTAATGGCTCAAGTACTTTCACTGTCTAAGAAACACTGTAGGGTTATTCAACTCATGATTGCTTTTGCGGAACCATGCATGTCATTTTACACGTGTAAGGCACTATAATGAGGGATTCTTCTGTGATGCCCTATGAGAGGCTGGATGATCTTGGTTGATTCTTACTTTAACAGAGGGAAGGTCAGAGCTGACTTGATCACAGTCTGTGAGACCCTACATGTGGACAAGTTTTCTTGTTTTATCAGGGAAATGCATGACAAGGTCCAAGGAAAGTAACGTGAACCTAGGTAATTCTGGATACTTTCCTGTTTTTATAGAGTGACTAACACTTTTCCTATTTTTTATAGGAAAATATTTGAAAGTTGAAGTTAAAATATTTGAAAAAACTGTTTTGAGATAGTCTTATGAAAGATAATGTAAACATTGCAAAGTAATACTGTTACCTGAAGAATGGTGAAATCCTAGCCACAGTTGTATATCCTGTCCCTGATGCTGTTCTTGTAGCTATAATTCGGTTGTCACTTTGCTTAGCTTAGAGCTTGAGTGCTCCCACGTGTAAGCACCCAAGGCAGCAGAATACGGTATAGGAGAGATAAGCAGTGTACAAAGTGCAGAAAACATGAGGAATTATTCCCTCAGAAAATGGTTGAGGGTTACCATGAAGCAGGAATTGCTGTACTCACCTTGAAAACGTTTTTGAAATCAGAATAAAAGAATAATATGCAGACCTGAGCAGCTGCAGAGAGACTGAACAAAACAACGTTTATGGTTGGCTTATGTGTCGTGTGTACATCCACTGCTCAGGGCAGCTCTTAATCATCTGTTGAATACCGTTTTGGAAATACTTCTAGAAACTTATTTTTTCACACATTTGATGTTCTGTGCCCCATGCAAATTGGTGAGCATTGACTGAAATTCCTGCTGCGGTCTCATTGCTTTCAACCTACTGCCTTTATAAACTAAGGTGTTGGGGGTGGGGGCTTGGTAACCTAGTGGAAATACATAGCCGAAGGAAGTGATCAAGACACTCACCTGGGTAGTTCGTAAGCCCTGTATGTTTGTGGAGCATTACTCAGGCAGTGATTTACTGCTCTAATCACCTAGCTCTGTCTGGCTGCCTTAGGTAGGGAGGAGGTGATGCCTGCCACACCCCGACTTAGGTATATATTGAGCTACAGGAACTGCAGAGTTACTTGTTAACCTCAGGAACGGTAATGTGTGCTGTACAACTTGACTCACATAAAAAGTTTAAAGGTGGGGCCCATTGCAGCACAGAGCCTCATTAATCTGAGTCAGAAGCTGAAGAGGAAGGGAGAGCATAAGAGAACGGGTGAGCGCCAGAAGGGTAGCAGTGTATGTTCGCAGCGGAGCTCAAGTAAAATGATGGTCCAGGCGCAGAGGCCGAGGAATGTAGGATGGCTGGTTGTCACGTTACTAGCCCTGGGGTGTTGTTCAGCACAAGATATGCAACAGAGGCTATGGTATCCTCACCTTCAGGAGGGGAGTCAGCAGCAACAGGTTCAAAGGGATTTTTACCCGAGACAGGTAATTTGTTCATTTTCTCTTCCTCGCTTGCTTTCTTCTTTCTCTTTGTTTTTAAATGAATTAATTTGATAACAACTTCTACTTTACTTAATATAAAGGTTAATCTTCTTATGTCTCAAAGTACTTTGCTAACAAAAGCGTGCGCAAGAAGTTTCTTTTAAATTGTTGTTTACTTGAAAACAATCAGACTGAACTCCTAAGCGCTTGAAAGTGCCTAGAGCTTCGTGTGGAATCTTCGTATGGAGTCAATTTCTCAGTAGCAAGAACACTGCTTCAAAAACAAAGTGCCCACTTACTCCAAATGTGTTGTTTTAAAGACAGCATCAACAGAAAAACAAAAAGCTGCATAGATTTTTTTCAAATGCATTTGGATGTATTTTTAAAACGAGTGATTCATGTTGCTCTCTGAAAAGAGACTTTCAGTAAATAAAATTCATATGCATTAGAGCCTATATTTTACTTAGTCAAGCTGTTTAATGTATTCCAAGCCCTGGTTTCTTCAGAAGCTGTGTATATTGGTTCCCTGTTGTTCAGGTAACATATTCACCCTTTTAAAAATGTATCTGAAAAATTTCAAATGTCTATTCTAAATTCAGTCCTTGCTCGCACTGAAGCCAGTATTAAAAGCTGTTGATGATATTAGTATTCTGCATACTTTTTTTTGTTTTTATTTATCCCACATGTAAAGAAGGCAAAGGTGCTACTAGCAACTGTTTAAACAGCAATAACTCAATATTTCTTTTGGGAGCTTCTTTGGGAGAGGTGAATATTTTTTTTCTCTGGTAGTTACGCAGTTGATAAATTCAGTGGTTTACCCTGTCCCTGCATAAATTCTTACAACTCAAACCCCTGGAACATGATTTGAGACACTGTTCTGCAAACCCTTTGCTCTTCAGATAAGTCCCATCAGTCTTGGTGGTGCAATTGCTATGAGAAAAGATTTATGGCTTTAAAGTTCAGCTGTCACTTGTTTTCTGAATGTCATTGGGGCCAGCCCCTAACCGTGAGGTACAGACGAGGTACAAGTACAGTGCAGAAGCACATTGCTGGAGGCAGGAGCCTGGGAGGTGTTGGCTTTGTGGGAAGCACACCTTTCTCCCCACTTCCCTACAGCCCTTGATCTTCCTTGCACCACAGCAGCTTAGTTACTAGTGAAAAGGAGCTAGGGAACAGAAGGGATAGACTTATGTCCAGTCATTTTTGGTGTAGTTGGTGTGCCAGGAGGACACTGAGCGGAGAAGGTGGGCATGAATTTTTGAATCGGTCTGTATGTAGGAAGGCTTCATGCCCAGGAAGACTTCCTTGCTCCTTTCCTACCCTTGTGCTTTTCCTTCCCATGCCAAGCAAGAACCTGTTTTTAACGTACTAGTTAGTACCTTCTTGGTGTAGGCTAACAAACTTCATGTCTCTTGCTTCATTCATAATCTTCTTCTGGTTCAGCTCCCTGTTTAAACCTGACTTTGATCTGACAGGCTGTGCTTCTGCTCCTGTGCCCTCAGTAGCGGAACATTCTTCTCATGCTTCCCGGCTCTCTGGGATAAGCCTGTACTTAGATCACTGTGTGTTTTGTAAGATCTTCTTGCTCTGTCTAAGTGTGGCTTTGTATAGCTCCAGGGAGACTTACTGTGGAAGTCACAATGAATTCATGTAAAAGATATCTCCTTAGAAGTACTCCCAACTGTTACACCATAGTTAAATTAATATCAAGATTTCATATAACCACTAGCTAATATGTGAGATTTTCATACGTTCTTCTTTGAAAAGACTGTAGTATGAATCTATGTTCAAATCTATTTTTGTGGTTTAAAAGTATTATTCTACGTAGACTTTGTACATAGCCACGGGAAACGTGTTTTGCTCAGAGGTTAGAGACAAAATGATGAAATCCCCACTACCACAAAGTATAGAGTACCGGGTTCAGATGCTTAGGCTGAAACTTCTTCAGCTCCATTCTTCAGTGCCATTCATTGCATTAAAATACTTATTATTTAAACAATAATATGGGCTTAGAAGAGCTTGCCAGGGAATGTACACCTTCACTACTAAATGGCAAACAATTTTAAAATACCCTTCCAATAACCTATAAAACTTTCCACCAACACTCACTATTTTTTTTCCTCTCTGCTTACTGTCTAGGAATGTGGCCTTGGATTTTATCGTGAGAATAAAGGATTATTTACTGGACACTGTGTCCCTTGCAACTGCAATGGAAATTCAAACAGGTGTCAAGATGGCACTGGAAAATGTATTGTAAGTAAATACTAACATTCAAGAAATGAACTGGAAAAAAGTGAGGAAAAACCATTTGCCTTACTGCAGTATGAACTGCACAGTATTGTTAAATTCCAAGCAACTAAAAATAATCCTTGCCTACCTCATTCTCTGCATCTTGTACTGTTGATGAGCATAAGTTGCATACACTTACATGTGCATTTAACATGACTGTGGGTGATAAGAATAATTCGTATCAGTTTTTGATTTCTTCTTTCCCCTATAGTTTTTGTTATCTCATGGTACAAAAAGTAACCAAATCAGCACATATGTGTTTGCAGTTATTTATAATAAATATGGGGTCTTATCCTGGCATATGCAGTCTTTAGTTTTGTACATATCTACTAGGGTTTGCCAATGCTGACAAATAGTGCATTCCTGCACAGCATAGCCTTTGCAGAATCGCTCGTTTAATCAGCATCAGTAAATCTCCACTAATCTTAACTTACAACTAGGTGGATTAAAAAATACTGCAGTAAATAAGATGAGATAAAGGGAACAGAAGTTAGATTAATTACAAAATGTCAGCTGTTACAGAAGATACAGTGGGGCAGATTTTGCTCCTTGGCACACCATATTAAACCCAAAGCAGCCTCATGGGAGTGGATCAGCCCTTGTAGCAGTGGGAGTGTGACATTTGGCTGACTGCGTTCCTCCAGCTTATATCCGTGATGCTTCTCTGAACAGTTTGCTCTGAAAAATTTCCACTTAAAAACTTTTCATTAATTTTTCGCTTACTGCGTAAACAAGAACCTTGCCAACATCTTTCATGGTCTGTCTTCTCTGTTATTTCTTCCTTGTTCGTGCTGCATCCGTTCTGCCTGCGGTGCATTCCTGCACGTTATGTCATTCCCCCCAACTTCATCTCAACCAACCCTCTTGCTTTAATGGAAACTATAAAACAATTCCGCACATTCTGGGGGATGACTTACAGGCTGCTGCTTTGGAGAGGCAGGGCAAGCTGAGACAGGAAAGCGCTGCAGCAGAGCTGTAAAGATGAGGAAGTTTTACTTCAGATGAAAATTATAAAGGAAAAAAAGTGCAGTTTTCAGTTTTACCTCATGAAGTATGTGATTTAGGTTTTTCTTTGTTCCCTCCTTCTCAAAGCTGGATTAACTTTCAGGTCGATAGAGCTAAATCAACTCTTGGCCGTGGGACAAACTTTAGGGCAAGCAAAGTCATCCAGGATAGTGCGGTGAAAAACAAAAGCCCAGAGGGCCTGTATTTCCATCATCAGCCTCCACCTAACAAGGAGCAAGTTTGTCTGTAGAGGAGCCATGGGACTAAGACCTGTAGCGCTGCAGAAGAGACAAGGAGATTTCCCAATGAGGAGTTGTCAAGTTTCATATCCAAAGTGCAAATCTTGCTCACTTGGTCTGCTTCTTCCTGCTCCTCCCCTGGAGCACTGGACCCCAGTACCTTCACATGTCAGTTTCTCTCCAGTGACAGCCTCCAGAGAAGGCTTTGTGAGGCTCAAACCACGACAGAGTCTAAGCCCAGACTGACTCTTTCCTCTGCGGCAGCAGTGCAATCGTCCCTAGCTCAGGTGATAACTATCCCACTGCGTGGTGGTGGAAGTAGAGGGGTGCAGTGCTGTGCTGCTGAAACTGAAGGAGAATGGAGTACAGGAGGAGATGGAGAAGACAGACGAACTGGTTCTCATGTGTAGGGAAAAGCTGGCCCTCTGCCATTCATCAGGCTTTGTGTCCTCATGGTCCCTACCCTTCCTCCTGAAAGGCATGTTCCCTCAGCAGCAGCATGGTGCTGAGACTTGCTCATCCCGTGACATGTTGTTTCATGTCACGTAACCTCATGTACCTAGGTATTTCTGCTGAGGCCATGACAGATTCTGCTCTGGCTTCTTTGTACCACATGAGTGTACATATGAGAGCTTTTCTTTCAGAGTTTTCAGTACTTGATGGTTTGAAGGTGCTGTGACTCCAAGGGTGTCTCTGGCCCTGTGAAACTTGAAGGAAGACCCAAGGGGGAGTTGGTGTTCTGGCTTCATTTCACTGTGCCTTGAGAGCACTGGGTTGTGTTCTCCAGTCATTCTACACCATGTAGCTAGAGGAACAGCATGGGACATTCAGAGGGGCTTATATGTGAAATATCTTAAACTTCCTTCGGCAACTATGGAATTGTTTCAGTTTTTATAGACAGACCGAGCAAAACAAACTTGAGGGGCGAGGGGGGAGGTTGCTGCAAGATGAAACCAACACAAATATTTTTAAATACCGCTCTTTTACTCTTTTTGCAGTTTAATTTATTCTTCAGGATTATCAAAATTTACAGTAATTATTCAGAAACAGTCTGAATTTTCCATGAGCTTTTTGCAGGAATATATGTACCAGCTTTTATAGAGGCTGCATTTTAAAATGGTTCCTTTTACAAACGTCTTCATATTACTTTAGCTTCCCCTAGTTGAGTGGCCCACATGTGCACTGGAGTTTTTCCTGTTCTTTCACAGAACCTTTCTCAAGTGAGCCACAAAATCAGTTCTTTAACTAAAATGAAAACAAATCAGGGATTAATACGTACAGAGACTGAGGGAAGGGCTGTTGATGTAGTTGAGAGAATCTGGGTGTGAAGAAATGTGGAGGAGAATGCAGAGACAGAAGAGGGGACGAGGCAGAACTGTTTCCCATTTGTAGGGAAAAATGCCCCTCTGCTGCCAGGCATGGCGGTAGGGCCTTCAACCATAGCCCTAAGCCATTGACGTCCCTGAAATGGAAGTGCAATTTGCTCAGCGACTGCTTCCAGCCAATTTCCCACTTTCTTTTTCCATCTTCGAGCTTACTAATACACACCGTCAGCTCTGTGGGACACTGGATCAGTCTGTTGCACACTGAAGAAAACTGTTTTAGAACTTGGGAGCTTTAACGCTTCTTGAATGTTGGTCACATGGAAATTTTATGGCTGATCAAAAATGTATTCAAACAACTTCTATTTTAAGTTAGAATTGCTTTAGGTAATGAAAAGCAACTTGCTCATCGTCTCCCTGTAATGTATAAATGCGTGTGACAATTAGACAGTACCAGGAATAAGAATGTTTCTAAAATAAGATGTAATTCCCAACAATTTTATTGTGGAAAAAGTGTCTCAGTTGTATCAGTTTCAATTGTTTTCCCAGCCTGTGCTTTTCATTATTTATTCCAGCTACCCCAGATAAATACAAATTACATATATGCTGGAGAAAGTACTTGAAATTAAATTCTAATAAAAGAAATACTTTTTATATTAAGTTCATGGTATTTTTTTAAGAATATACTTGGGCTAAATTAATTGCATGCTTTTAAATGATATCTACCTTCTAATTAGTGTTAAGATGCAAAATTTAAGTTCAATTTAAACGTAGTGATTTTTAATTGAAATACCTAGACATAGAGAGTGCATTAATGGATTGTTCCTTAACAAACTATGCATCTTGACTGAATTTCTTTTAAAATATGCTTAATGCTGCTTATTTATCTGTTGCTCACAGTAGTGAGCAAACTGTGCTTTCTACAATTAGAGAATGACTGGAATCAATCTATCCTGCTTGTGAAGACAATTTGGCAATAAACGCTTGATTGTGTGGAAGGGAAAGAACGTATCCTCTGAGCAGATTAGCTATAATTTTTTAAAAATAATAATAAAGCCATATTCAGTGGTAAAGCACTGCTAACTGTCTTGTTTTCTTTTTAAGAACTGTCAGTATAATACTGCTGGGGAGAAATGTGAGCTCTGTAAAGATGGTTATTTTGGAGATGCCACTCAAGGTTCCTGTCGGGTCTGTCCTTGCCCTTATACAAACAGGTACAGTAAAAGGTCATGAGTACTCAAGCAGATGGTAAAGGGGAAGGGAAAAATTAAAAAGAAAAAGAAAAACACCCCATACCCCTGCTACTATAGGAAGATAATGATCCTTTTCTGTATTCTTGTATCACTCAACGTGGTGGAGCATCAGACCCGTTTGAGCATGTTAGACCAGGAGTAACTTGGTGCTCTGTCTCACGGCATTGCCTTTTTCAGTCAGCTGAGTATTCCACTTCTCACTCGGTTCCTGAACCTCATCGCCTGGGGGAGCCCCAGGCAGTTGCAACGGGCTGATGTACAAAAGCACCAGTAACTCCTTCAGAGTGAGAAATACAGGATGGAAATCTTTTCCCTTATTGGGCATATCCAGAATCTTTCTTGTTTACTGAAAAGCAAGATGTAAGTTATCTTTAGTCTCGTGTTTAACACCATTACTCTGGCTAGGAGGCAGTGACAACGATGAAACGAGCCTTTTGTATGAATTCAGAAAATGTAGTAAGATACAAAATAATCTGAAAATATTACAGCTCATAAGCATGTATCTACATTTCTGAAAGATTATGGTGGCTCCATTTGAAGTGCAAACGTACCGATCTAGAAAAAATTAAATTTCCTGGGGTCTAGTAATGTTGCCAGGCTTTTAAAATTGGGTTGTAAATTGTATTTTAAATGCATAGTAAGTATGTTTATCCACATTGTTTGCCATCATTGGTCAGTTCTCAAATGTGAAATGTGTTAAATAAAAACAATTTTTTTAGAAAAAAACCCTAAGCTGCAAGTTGCTAAAGGCACCACGTAGTATTCTCCAGGTGCATTAGCAAACACCAGGTAGCCTTAAGTAAGAAATTTACACTAGCAGACAATAGACAGATTTTTCATTTATCAGAGAACTGTCTGATAGATCTGGTTTTGACAGCATTGGCCTTTTCTGCAGGTGCTTGCCTGAGGCTAACTGAACATATTTTTACTCATCTTTTGCTGTAAGAGTGCTGAAATATCTAAAGAAACCATAAACCTGTGCAGTTTCATAGCTGCACGCTAGGGTGGTAAATACCACTCCTGACATAGGAAATGCACCCCACCTGGCACTATTGGAGTTGACAGTTTTCCACCTAGTCGAATTATATGTAATTCTTAGTGCAAACATCTGTCTTTAATACACAGACTTGCTTTATCCAACTGTTCATAGATTAAAGAATGGAAATAGTGAACACGGCCTATCCCTGCTACACCTCCTGCCTTCTCCTTCCCAGGCATCAGCCAGAAAACGGTTTTCCTCCCCAGAGAAATTTGAATCTAGATAAGCCTGCTAGAAAGAGCAGACAAAACGCTCATTGTGTTAACGAGATATGCTCTAGAGCTGCCCAAAATGGTGTACAACTCTATTCTGCCTTGGTTAAAAAACCACCAATATTAACTACATAAAAATAACCTCTAATGTTTGCATCCATAAAAAACAAAAACAAAAAAGACATCCAAACAGGAGGAAATGTTGTGTAGCACAGGCTATTGATTCTTGCCTAGTAAGATAAAATAGCTACCCAGACTTGTATTTTTTTACATCATCACTATTAAGGCTTATTTTAGGCATTTCTTTGGGTAGGGAACTATTACACTCAGTCCAGAGGGTCAGGAAATGATTATTTTTTAGTCTAAGGAAAGAATTTAGATGAAAACTATGAAACTTCAAAGAATTAGTCACAACAATTTATCTAGAGGCAATTAAAGTAGCTGAGAAGTAATTTGGTGGTATAAAAACTTTTTAATCTGAAAGCCATTTAACTGAGCTTAGCCTCTAGAGTGTAAAACTATTTGAATATGTGCTCACAATAATATTTTTGCTTCTTCTCAAAGATTTGCAACTGGCTGCGTGGCGAACGGTGAAGAAATTCAGTGTCTCTGCAAGGAAGGCTATACCGGAGTTCGTTGTGAGCGGTATGTGACTTGTTTCTCGAGACCAACGTTTTAGAGAGGTTCCATAAAAGGAGGTATTTCTGTCTTGGGTAGTATATGGATGTACGCATGCATTTAAGGAGTATCTATTTATATAAACAGCTGGTATAGTGTGGTGCTACAGCATAATTCTAGATGTAAACCCAATGCTCCCTGAAGAAAAGTAAACTATTCTCAACAGAGTAGCGACTACACAGTTTTTACTAAGTGTCAGCTTCTTTGCCTAAGTGCCCTCTGCCTTGCCTTATCCTGCTGTCTTTCTAATCATAACAACTCCCACTTACTTTGTCCGTTTTCCAGTTGAAAACATTTTCCTGTTTCCTCCGATGTACCTGATGGTGCTTCAGTGTTCGTAGTTATCCCACAGCAGCCATGTAACATTTAACACCGTGCCCTTCATCCCTAATCATTCTGATGTGCTCCGTGGGTAGGGCATACAAACACAACGCTGAAGCCATCTCTTTTGCTGGAACATTGCAGCAGTTTGGCAAACCGCAAGACGTAAAGCATGGCTGTTTCAGGCAGGCAGAGGAAGCAGTTTCACTGAGTTTCAAATCCAGAGGAAATTTAAGCATAATGGAGCTGTGTGGTCTGGTTTGGAAACTTGAGTCCAGTAAGTCATGAAGTCTCACCTGAAGACAGTACCTCCAGTAGCACGTTGTCTTGTGCTTCAAGACTGTTACCTGTGACGTTATAGACAGATTTTCTCTTCCAGGCCTAGCCATACCTCAGCTACTTATCATGACTCTTTGATTATGCGTTACTCCCCCTATAGATCTTACAACAGAGTGACTTCTAGGAATGTTAGCTAGCCAGTCTGGGCAATATATTTTACCTGTAAAGTATTTAGGGACTGCTGACACCAACTGCTTTGCTGGCAGATGGCAAGAGGAGATATCATCCAGCCGAGGGTGCTAATGTCATTCAGTGCCATTGCTGTTTGAAGTCTCAGCATGTGCTTGCAGTATGATCCTCCTTGATACATGTTTTCTGGTGGGATCACAGTCCAGAATGGTGTGGTTTGCTGGGTTAAGCCTTGTCAAATTCTCTATGTATGTATGTATCTGTGTGCATTGTATTTTTTCAGGTTAAAAGTGAATTATTGCTGTAGGAGCATTGTGGGAGTTCTTTTAATTTTAGAAAAAAAATCTGCAGTACCTGGAAAGATATTTTTAGCATAGTGCAGAAAATACTGGAAACCAAAAATATATCCTTTTTGTCTAAATCAAGACATGAAATCAAAAGTCCTTGAAAGTTTCTTCAGGAGAATGACTGCAGTTTTTTTGTCAAGGGAAAGTATATTTCACAAAAGTAGCTCCACATATTTAATAAAAATTATTTGTATCTCTTTATCTAGCTGTGCTCCAGGATATTTTGGAAATCCACAAAAATATGGAGGTTACTGTCAGAAATGTAATTGTAATAACAACGGACAGCTGGCTAGCTGTGACCGCCTGACTGGAGGTACGTGAGGGCCTATGAGCATGGAAGGGAGTGATGTTTTCTCTCTAGGAAGCAGAGAAGGAAGGCACTTGGATAAGTTGAACTGAAGGAAAGGTCTAGACTTAGAAGAAACGTAAATAATTTTTATCAAAATGTAAGATTTCCTAAAACAACACCATGGCAATGGAAGGGCTGTCCCGAGTCATCAAGTTCACCCTTGTAAGCCATTTTATTATGTATTTCCCTTCATAAATGCTATTAATTTTATGTTGTCCTTCTGTTCACGTGTATGTTTTTAAATGCATTATGGTTCCTCTGCTGACATGGTTAAGTCATATCTTGCCAGTCTGTGTTACGGACTTAGGAAACTGAGCAGTCTCAATGTGCCTTTTTAAAATGTATTTGGGATAGATCAGTGATGCCCTCAGAGTCTGCATCAGGCACTGCCGCCTTAGGTGTCCAAGCTGTGTTTACAGTGGAAGTTAGGACCTGACTTGGGAGGCTGTTTTATAAATCCTACTGTATACCATCCTGCCATCTAAGGCATTCGTGATTTTCCCAGAATCAGTCACTCCAGTACTCCACTGTTAGTAAGCTCTTATATTATGCCACTGGCATATGTTTGCTTTATCTACTATAATAATGAAGTAAAGGGCCTGATTCTACATTCCTCAGATTATCTTTACCTGGATTCACCTCAGTCCCTTGGGGTACTCACTTCAGTTCAGAAGCACATAGGCCACTGCTTGTGGAAAGGTCTTTGATTCTCCCATATCTTCATTCCCCGATAAAATTACACTTTTCTTTCCCCATAGACAGCTTTTCCTTCTCAGATGTTAGTGAAATGTCAAACTAATAACTTTTAATATTTCCGTGCTCTTCATTTCTCTGCACTGCTGTTCATACTGCAAGGATCCCCTTATCTTTCCTCATTCACAGAAATTAGAAAACCAGAAAGTGATGTGAACTGCTGTTGGCAGCTGGTGCAATTTTTCAATAGCTAGTTCTCATTTCATATTTCATCATTGAAGTAATGCATCTTTATTATATTTATACCTTGCGTGGAACAGATCCAAGCAGGGTTTGATATTTTATCACTCCTTTCTTTTAGAAGCAAGAGTTTGCTAGGACAAACTCATCCGTAGGGCAAAATTCAACAAGCCAGTTTGTTTTCAGTTTGTCTCCAACTATATGTTCTGATCAGCTGTGTCTTTCTTTGCATTAGGAATAAAACTCTCCGTGACCATCAGCACAGCATGTTCTAGCAGGTTTCTTGTGCATGACGTTCGGCACTTGGCCAGACTTTTTCATTTCACCGTTTCTTGGCTGATGTTGTTTGTGCACAAGCTGTAATAATAGCTTTATATAATTGGTACTTTACAGCGACAGCTGAGATGTCTGCTGTTATCTGAATTACACAACAGCAAAACTGCACGGGTATACATATTTCGGAATAATTTCCTTCATTCTCTTACAAATATATTCTTTGTCACTTGTCTCCTCAGTGCTCACTACCAATCCCATTTTACTTCCCGATGACTTAATGTGCAAGTGCCAAAGGAAATGGCACAGCTAGGCAGTTCATTCCAGGCTGTTTCATGCTGCTGTTAAAGTTCAGGTCCAATTTTATCACTGTAACCTCTCACAGTTGCAAGTTGTTGTTGACTCTTGACAGCAGCAGCCTGTACCATGAGTGAGTGCATGCTTTTCCTTCAGCACAGCCCTTTTCATTTTAAAGAATTAGGAGGCAGTCGGACCAAGCCTGCGAAAGGGACTTGGGCATCAAGACAGATTCCTGTCTTATCTGATGGCATTTTTAGGAGCCAGTTCCTCTCCTGCCTCCTAGAAGTTAGGATCCCAGGTTGTTACAATCCCACGTGCACCTGGAGAGCGTTAAGCTTCTTGTAAGAAGGTTAATAAAACAAACAAAACAGCACACTGAACAGTCACTTGTGCTAGCTTGTTAGAAAGTCTGAGGGCAATGTTTGCTGTATACCACCTGTACCTGCGGCCCACTCTCCCTGCCTTGGGTTACGTACAGTGCCTCCTTCCATGCGTACACTCTGGATTTCTCTCAAGATTTATTAATCCCTTAATCTTGCAAGATGGGACAGGTATGAAGGAAGGCTTTAAACATTTCTTAGTTCCTTGTGGGTGAGAAAGACATCCTTTAGGGAATCAGAATCTGTGGTTTGAACCTGGATGCTAAAGTGGATGAAGGGGTTTGAACCTATGTCCTGGGTAAAATGCTTTAGCAACATAGTCTTGGCTACAATCCCAGTGGTGTTATTCTAGGGAAATTCTAGCAATACGTTCAGCACACTTGATGTGAGAGACCCTCCTGCTGCTACCCAAGTAGCATATATTGGGGAGGATTACAGTCAGTTTCCTTGGCGGGTTAAAAAAGGTGTTGATGTCAGCAAGGCATAAGCGGGAGCTGAATGTTTTGGCAGGCTCAAGCCTTCTGGGCATTCCAGCTCGTTCACAGTGGGTATGGATTTAGGAAAGGGCAGCACCATGTTTTGATGTCTGCCAATCATGAAAATAGAGGGCAAGAATGCAGTAGTAGTATTTCTGTAAAAAAAAAAATTGGTTACTCATGACAGTCTTGTGATTTCAGAATGTTTCAATAACGAACCAAAAGATGTGGATCCGAATGAAGACTGTGACCGTAAGTAATAAAATAGAACTGCACTTACATTGCTGTCTGATGGCTTGAGACATATACTGATGACTCTTTTAAGGGTGACAGAGTTTTAAAAGGACTGGAGGTGTCCAGTAATGAATCTTTGAAAAGCAAACATTCAACCAAACACTTGGTAAAATGATAAAAGAGGTGGTCAGCTAGCCAGATGCAAGTGGGGCGCCCTCGTCATTTCCGGGTTTGGTCACTCTCCCCAATACTGTGGGCTTCCTTGTTGCCTTTGTTCTTCAGGTGGCACGAGGTGACAAGCATCAAAGTGTTTCCATTCCCTCTCATTTATGGATGTACTCAGTGAAATGTTCTCTGCACCAAATATCAATAATTTGTATTGTTTTCCTTTGCTCATGCTCCCTTCAGCTTGCGATAGCTGTATAATTACACTGCTGAAGGATTTGAGCACCATAGGTGACGAGCTTCAGCTGATTAAGTCTCAGGTGCAAAGCGTCCATGCGAGTACCCACACATTGGAGCAGATGAGACATCTGGAAACACGCATCAAGGACCTAAAGGTAGGCACACATGAGCAGAAAAATGGATTTCAGATTAAGCAGGTAAGAGCTCAATCTAAGAACTTATGCCATCTTTTTGTCAGCTTTCAAGGAAACATGCACAACTTTTGATTTCAAATACCAGATGCTGACAGCACTGGGCTTCGCCTTTTAGAAGACACTTACTGTTTCCATGTCATACTTTGAAGGAGAATCAGTATCTCTGCTTTTTCTGTGGCTTGCCCACCTTGAAATCTGTATCTCTGAGGTTTCCCTATAGGTCTGTCTTTTCCCAGCACTTCATGTCTCTGTGTTACTGAAAAACCCCAACATTCCAATTTCCAATACCAAAATTAATCCTAAAAAAGTTTTCTTTGGTTGGAATAGCAGTTGCTGTACTCACAGATAAAAAAGCCCATGTTTTGGGCAGCAATTGGTCAGCCTTCATGTCAGTAATGCTGCTTTTATTTACCTTGGGTAAAGATCTAACCCAGTGAATTTTTGCTTTTTGTCTCCTGTGTAGGGTGATTTACTGGATTTTTTTTTTTTTTCGTTTCAGGTCTTACTCAACAATTACCGTTCCGTTGTTCATAATCAGGGTTCAAAGGCAGATGAGTTGGAGACAGAATTCATTAACCTAAATCATGATTTAAAGGCTCTCCAGGAAAAGGTGACTTACCAAATCAATTTTAAAACCCACATCTTTTGACTACATATTAGCAAGCTGTGTCCAGACATTTTTAATCTAATAGCTTTTTCCCCTTCCTAGGCTGAAATGAATTACAAAGCAGCTGAGATATTATTGAATAATTTTGGCCAAACTCATCAGAAAGGAAAGGATTTGGTTTCACGAATACAAATAATTGTCAACAATATACAAGGTAAAAATAGATTCTGACTCTGTAACATGTTTTGTTTTATGGAATCTTTTCAGTTTATTTACAATATTCTTAATTAAGCATGAGAGGTTTTCTTAGAAAACAACTACATAAATCAGAATTTAGGCATAGCTGTAGAATTCACTCTTCCTATTAGAAATCTAATATATTAATTTAGGAACCTCCTTTCCCTATGTAGTGAATAGGGACAGAGAAGATTTACTACAGGGACATTTAGAGCAACAAACTGACTATCCTGACTTTAGTCTGGGTTGCTACCGTAGGCTCTTTTAAGTTAGAAGCTTAAAATCATTGCTGTGGATTTGGCCATTTCGGACAAATTTCAAGCCCGATGCCATCTTACTAGCTCTGGTTGTGTGACACGGGATATTTTTCAGCTTACTACAGTTAATGCAAAATGGATCTGCTTTGTCAAGGAATTCAGGAATAGGCATGCCTTCTTGAGAAAAGAGACCATCCCTCTCATTTGTGCCTTTTGCATAGGCTTAAGCGCATCCTCCCTTTGACTTTGACAACACTTTTTTTCAGTGCTCTTGGAACAAATAGCTGGTACAAATGCAGAAGGTAACAACTTGCCCTTGGGAGACGCTGCCAAAGAACTGTCCGAGGCTCAACGCATGATGACGGAGATGCGAAACCGCAACTTTGGCCAACTTCAAGCAGAGGCAGAGAAGGAGAGAATGGAAGCTCAGCTGCGTAAGGGCTTGTTCTCTCCAGCTTCTTACTCTCTAGAAAGATCAATCTCAAATCTGAAGCGTTATTGATTGTTTGGGATGGAGTGGAGGGAGGGGTATTTTGCAATGTATTCCCAGGATCTGTAGCGGTCATTAGTCAACAGGAAAATGGTAGTTCTGGAGAGGATTTAAAGGCATTTTTAGTTTGTTATGGGAGAAACCGAGTTGAGATGGAGAAGAAACTCAGTAGATCTTTCTTTAATAGCTAGATGTATCTCAGTAAAATAAAAGACATAGGCAGTCATAATATACTTACGCAGTGCTTCTGTTTATTATAATATATAGGCTATGGCACATGCAGCTATTTTAGAGGAATTACGTGTGTAATTTAACAACAGATTTTAAGAAGCTGCTGTAGCCGTCCAAGGGCCAGATTATACAAGGATAAAGAAGTTCAGAGGTTCTAGTTACACTAGTTGTACTCCCTTTTATGTTCTCTATGTGTGTTTGACTGGGACTTTCAGAAACCGGGTTGTGGACAGCAAGAACAACAAAGTCACAGGCTTATCTCCTAGCCAGGGGCATAATTAAGAAATGTGAAAGACTTTACGAATTATAGTAATTTCCCCTAATTTTGTACTTTGATACCTACATCTGAGTAACTCTTCTGTATCTTGTCTTGTAGGCAGAGAAATGGGCATTCTTAAGCATGTGACTTGACCTCTTTTATGTTTCTACCTTCTTTGAGATTAAATTTGCCCGTGTCTCTCCATTGATTACAGAGGAATCTTTGATGACTTAGTACAAATATAGATGTCTACATTGTAGATAAAATTGTTGATGAAGTTGTGTTAGTTCCATATGAAAAAAGAAAATTATTCAGTCTTTGCAGATCATCTTCATCCTTACTTAATTTAGAAATAGCCAAATAAATGTTTATCTGTGCACTGTGTTGGCAGCAGCAATCTCGTGAGCAGAGTTGATCCAGTGAGATGCTGAATAGCATCTCTGCTATAGTAACACTGAACTTGGTGCTGCAAAGGATGCTCAGTATTTCACACAAACACAGTTCTCTAATCCTAAACGTCAAGGCCTTTTGAAGGAAGTTTGTTTTGGTTCCCTTCTTTTCTGAACAAAACTTTTCTTTCTGGTCCTGATACTGCAGTACTGGCACATATCAAGAACAAACTACAAAAGTACCACCAAGAAAATCATGGGCTTATTAAAATTGTGAGGGATTCGTTGAATGAATATGAATCCAAAATCACTGACCTTCGTGATGCTCTGAATGAGGCGACGGGACAAATCAAGCAGGCCGAAAACTTAAACAGAGATAATGGAATTCTGTTGGAAGACATTAAGGTAATGTCGGGGTTCGGGAGAAGAGAGTTAAACCTCAGGAGATAAGAAGTGCTTTTGATTGCTGCTTTTGACCTTGCAAAGCCAAGTAGCACTAATTCTTTAGACTTTCTCCAAGGTCTCTTTCCATCTTTTGATGTATGTATGGATAGGTATAAATGTACTGTACCCCCACTTATGGCCTCTTTATGTGACCAGAACAGTGTGACCAAGATATAGCTCCGATGAGAGCTCCGAAGGAGAGTCTCTGCTTAGCCCTTCTCTTCAGCTGCCACTAGCCTTTTTGTTCCCTATTCCAGATCAAATTCCTGATGCTGATGTACTTTTCGTAGTAAGTTTCTTGAAGTATTTAGCTTTAACAGCCATGAAAAATGGGAGCAATAATGTGTGCAACACTGTTAAATGATTTGGGATTAATATTCAACAGAACTGCTTCTGAGATCTCATCAGAAAGGTGACAAGAAACAGCTGTCCTTCCTGAACAGTGCTTGGTTTTTAGAGATGGTGAAATAGTACAAGAAATAAGGGGGTGCTGTAGGACCCATTCTTTTAAATTAATTTTGATTTTGCTGGAATATATCACTGTTTTAGCACACTCATGTCCATCCAGTTTGCTAACAATGCTTGAACAAAAGAATTTCCACATTCAACTGTCCCTTTCAGTATTTAATTGCACCTTTATGTGTGTGGGCTGCGCAATACATGCTGCATAAATACGCACATTTGTATTAAAAGATGGATGCATCTGTACAAGTCATAAATCTCCTGATACACTTCTCCGCTAGAGAGAGAGACTTGACATGTTACAATGACAGAAACCCAACAGAAGAGAGCTAATGCATCCTCACCTGCAACACCACTCATCTGGGTGCGTTTGTGGTGTGCCCTAGAGCTATGCTGTGGGTTGTCACAGGGCTGCTCTAGACAAGGACCTTCATTGNTGGATGCATCTGTACAAGTCATAAATCTCCTGATACACTTCTCCGCTAGAGAGAGAGACTTGACATGTTACAATGACAGAAACCCAACAGAAGAGAGCTAATGCATCCTCACCTGCAACACCACTCATCTGGGTGCGTTTGTGGTGTGCCCTAGAGCTATGCTGTGGGTTGTCACAGGGCTGCTCTAGACAAGGACCTTCATTGATTTTCACCTCAGAGTTTGCAAGACAGTAAGGTGGGGAGGCTTCACACCTGCTTTCTGGTGATATCCCTGGTTGAAGGGATAGTATAATTATTTTATTTCTGCCTTTGAGAGATCAGAAAAGATGAGGGTAGTCACCAGGGAGCTGTTTTTAAAGTTTCCAGGTTTGAGAGATCAGACGCTTAGATGGTCTGTCCCGACAGTTCATCTCAGCTGACCTGTACTACTTTTACTTTGTGTGAGCTCTAGTAACTAAACTGCTGTAGCCTGCTGCCCAGCTGTATGTTCTGCTAGTGCGGACTCCTGAATTCTCTCACTCTTCTAATCAGTAGGACAACATTCGTCCCTGAACACTATAGGCATCTGGTTAACACAGTGATAGTACCTTCGGAAATCCTACACGAGCTAGATTGGGTAGATATGGTTTTCCCTGCCTCTCATTTTTAACCTTGTCACATGTTTTTCAACCTTTTCTTTTTCCTCAGAAACGGGTTGAGGAGACAAACATACAACAGAACAGCATCTTGAGTATTCTGAGCTCTGCCCGATCTTCCTTGACACAAGCTAATGGTGTACTTGGATTGTTGCAGAAGAGCAAAGAGGTATAGTTAACCTTCTTAAGTTAAGGTTAAAAACCTCAGTATCTTTCTGTCACTGTAATGGGTAGCGTAGCTTGGAGGCTTATCTGCGCCGCCCAAAAAGGGAAGGAGCTCACGGCTCATCCTGAGCGCAAGAGGAGCCAGGCTGCACAAGTTTCTGTAAGAGAAGCTTATTGAAGGTTGTGATGTGCCCGAGGAAGACACTGAGCTGCAGATACTTGAATTTGGGAGAATATCGGTGAGAAATAGCATAAGTGATTGTGCTATTCTTGTTTTTCTTACTGGGCAATTGCTTTTACCCACAGTCAGAGCCAGGATACTGGGCTGGAAGGGTCTTTGGCCTGACTCAGTTTTTAAATAATGGGTCTAGAAGCATAATGTAATGACTAGCAGTTGTTTCCAGTAACCTGCAGAGTGAGTTGGAAGGGCATGTTTTTCCCCTTGGTCTCCTCGGGTGCAAGGTACGTGTAATACTGAAGGAGATGAGGGCAAAATCAAACAAATAAAATTTTATCTTTATAAACCTGTAGGAATATGAAAGCCTGGCTGCTCAGCTGGATGGAGCAAGGAAGGATATGAATGAAAAGCTGACAAATCACTCCTTATCAGCAAGCAAAGAACCGTTGGTGGTGAGGGCTGAGGAACATGCCAAATCTTTGCAAGACTTGGCAAAACAACTGGAAGAGTATGTTGCTATTCCTGTAAATGAGCAATTTTTGCACATAACATCCATGGCTGCAATGCTCCATCTGTAACTTCACTTGGTTTCATGACCATTTGCAGAGTTAGAAAGAAATCTGGTTTGTCTTTTTCTGCTTCTTCATAATGTGCAGATGTTTTCTTTTCTTTTTTTCCCACAAACCAGGTCTTCCTGTATTTTTCCTGATTTTTTTCCCCCAGAAATGGGGACTCCCATAATATGGCTTTGTATTACTGCATTAACACTTCATTAACTTCGTACTAACAAGAAAAAATCCTCATGTGGAGAGGGAAGATGTTCAGAATATCTTTTTTGCAGTGTTATTTCCCATACTCATACTCAGTGATACCTTTGTGATGTCAGTGAATTGAGGCAAATAATTGGAAGCAATGTTGTCCTGGCAGAGTCTTCAGATAGCATTAGTGAGGAAAAGTATTCCTATAGTTGTGTCATCCTTCAAGGAATCTTCTAGAAAGGCAAAAATGTGAGAAACTTGATATGAATCAAATGTTTCTCCCTCCATTGCTTGTACTTTACCTTGCAATTATGAGCCTTGGAGGCCTTCTGTGGTACATCAGAACAAAATGAAAAAAGTGAAACCCTGATTTTTTTTTTCCTGTGCAAATTGTTTTTCATTTTGTCATTACACCAACTAGAAGCTCTCAGAAAGTTAAAGTCCAAAATACCCAATTCAGATTGGAAAATTCTTGATTAAAATAAAAAGTTTAATTAACTTTTTATTAGTTTTCAATGTGACTGTTTCAACTGAGAAGATACTGTTCTCACAGATACGAGGCAGCTAATATTGGGCAGTTGCAAAGCTCATGGGGTAGAAGAGATTTTGTCTGTTGTTTCTGATTTCAGAGCTACTGCACTGGTTCTTGGGGAAAAGCCGAAGGGTCATGTAATTGCTCCATCTTGTGCTTCATGTGCTGCTCCTGTAGGATGCTGGAGCAGCCAGAGATTATCTGGAAGCTTCTCTGAACTCAAGTATATTTGGGAGACTATGATGGAGGTGGCTTACTGACCTCGTGCCTTGGTGAATTCTCATGATCTTAATCATTTAAAGACTGCTTTGGAGGCCCACAGCTGTGCTTTTCCAAGCACCTGGAACTTATCCCATCTTCTGAAGAATCTTTTCATATTGGTCTGCCTCTAAGTTTGATATTTTTGCAGAATGCAATTACAGATCTAACCGAAAAACATTTTCTGTATTGACGTTAATTAGAAAACACTGATTTCAGGTGGATTCAGAATACTTCTCATAGGCCACAGTCTTTGCAGAAGACTGCATTTTTCACCCTGTTTCCCACAGAATAAAGAACAGTGCCAGGAAGGACGAGTTGGTAGGCTGTGCTGTGGAAGCTTCTACTGCCTATGACAATATTATTAATGCCATCAAAGCAGCAGAGGAAGCAGCCAAAAAAGCTGGGAATGCAGCTGACTCAGCTTTATCAGTAAGTACCCATAGATGGCCAAATGATTGTAAACTTGTTATGACTAGAATTTTTTTTTTTAAGCTATCAGGCACCAAAAAAAGACCCGTGTGTCTTCGCATGCCTATTTATCTGTGGCCATTATATGAACTGATATTGTGCATGTCCATGAATTAGTCTTGGTTCAGCGCTAAACAGGCTAGTCACTGCCTTACTGATGAGGCTGTCCATATGAATACTAACTGTTTCTTTCAGTGCAAAATACAGAGATCTGCTTAAGGTAAGCCTGGTAATCACTGAAGGTGATTTCAGGTATTCTCTTTACTTTGCAGTAGTGATGCCCACAAGCTTTTCAGCAGAGTAGTATCTAACACCTGTGTGCTAGTAATGTCTTCTGAATGCCCCAAAATCTATCAGAAATTTGCTAAAGACCAAGGTTGTACGCTTAAATTTTATAATTTTTATTTAAGGTGGTGTTCTTCACACGAAATCTCTAACCTGCCATAGTTGATTTTTTAAACTGGTTTGGGCTCTCTCTTCTACTCTTTAAATTTTAGTGTACTTATTAAAGCAGTCTTACAGTACTGTGCTTCTATTACCAGACTGTGAAGAGAGAAGACCTATCAGGAAAAGCTGCAAAGTTAAAAACCGAGAGCAATACACTCTTGAATCAAGCACAGGAGACTGAAAGGACATTGCAAGGTACCGAGAAACTGAGAAAGTGATAGTAAAATGTTGGCATAGTATGGCAAGCTTTCATTGAACCATGAATTTTCACAGTTCAGCAAAGCTCTACAGCACTCTCTAAGCAGAATAACCTAGTTCTATTACAATGGGACATCTTGTGATGTTTATTTCCAATGGCAAAAAGGCGAAAAAGTGAATTTCATTCCTCTGCTATGGTATACACCTTTGCAGTACTCTTGTCCAGCAAAAATTTAGCCTTGTACTTGTTTTGCAGTGCAAATGCTCATCCAATGCTCACCGGCAACATGAGCTGTGTAAGAGTGCAGGCTGGTGCTGCCATACCGCCTGTCCAACAAAGAAAAGTGGTGTTTCTGTTTAAAATTCATACAGGGCATTCACTGTTTTGCAGCTATTGGTCCAACCCTTGAAGACATAAATCAAAGACTGGGTGTCGCTGATGGAAAGAAGAATACACTGCAAATTGATCTCATCACTCTTCAAAATAATCTCAATGGGATAAACAGAGGTCAGTTACTTACTGATCATTTCTGTTTTATCGCTTTTATCTATTACTGTAAGAATCTTCACATGCGTTTTTGTGTGTTTCAGATGACGTTGACAGCATCATCACCACTGCAAAGAACATGGTGAAAAGTGCCGAGGTTGTCACAACTAATGTATTGGATGAACTGCTCCCAATTCAAGTAGATGTGGAAAAAATGAAGAGTACCTATGGAAGCACACAGAGTGCTGGCTTCAGTAAAGCATTGATGGAGGCAAACAATTCAGGTAGGTGTTGTACTTGGTGTTGCAGGTGCTATCTGAGACCTGCCAAGTCACTGTTAGGTGAATATTGTCAGTTTTGCAGCAGAAATTCTAGCCATCCAAAAGTTAGGCACCTGTCCTGAGCCAGTGTTCTGAGCTTCCATTAGTGCCATTATTACCAAAGGGACAGGTACAGCAGAAGGTGATTCAGGCCATCCTGTGGTGTGTGTTAAAAGCTGATACCATGACTGGTCTCTGAAGTCTCAGAGGCCAGTGACTAGCAGGGTGCCCCAGGGTTCAGTACTGGGTCTGATCCAGTTTGACGTCTTCATTAATGATCTGGATGATGGGACAGAGTGTACCCTCAGCAAGTTTGCTGATGATAGAAAACTGGGAGGAGTGGCTTATACATCAGATGGTCATGCTGCCATCCAGAGGGACCTCAACAGTCTGCAGAAATGGGCTAACAAACCTCATGAAGTACAAGAAGTCCTGCACCTGGGGAGAAACAACCTCATGCACCAGTATATGCTGGGGGTCACCCAGCTGGAGAGCAGCTTTGCAGAAAAGGACCTGAGGGTACTGGTGGGCACGAAGTTGAACATGAGCCAGCAGTGTGTCCTTGCAGCAAAGACTGAAAAACAGGACATTTTCTCTGAACGTAAGAAAAAATGTGAGGATGAGCAAGCACTGGCACAGGTTGCCCAGAGAGATTGTGGAGTTGCCATCCTTGCAGATCCTCAAAAGCTGCCTAGACTTGGTTCTGAGCAACCAGTTCTAGGTGCCCCTGCTTGAGCACAGGGTTTGGACAGGATGACCTTCAGAGGTCCCTTCCATCCTCAGCCACTCTGATTCTGTGATTTTCTACTACACTGACTAGAGAAGGGACCTAGACAATTACCTTAGGCTAAGATGTCTGTTAGCTGAAATTAAGTGAAAGGGATTGCATGCAGACTGGGTGGAATACAAAATAAGGGACAATCACAATCCCAAACAACATATTTTTTCCATCTTTTCAGCAACTTTGTCTGATAAAGTCAAGTGAGAGAAAACATTTTAAACAACATAAATACAGGAGCTAGCCCTACATGTTATTGCAGAGTCATAAGACATCCCTGCAGTTACAAGACCAGTTTAGAAGTCATATTTAGAAAAATAATAGGTCTGGATTTCTTTTTATTTGGCTTCTGCATCACAGGGTTGCAGTTTGCTAATGCTTCCAGGCTTTTTTTTTTTTTTCAATCACAGGGGATGAAAAATTGTTTCCTGTTCTAATGAAAGTTGAGATCCTTATAGTATCTTCTTTTTTCCTGAAATAAACCTGCGCAGATACTGTAAGGCTTGCTGTTGAATCATGATGACTAGCAACCCTGACACAAGAATATGAGACATGACCTACTCGGTCAGGCCAGCAGCCTGCCTACTCCAGTATTCACTCTCCAACAGTGGCAGCAGGAGGTGCTAGTCAGGGAATGCACCTAAGCCTGACCCCTGTCTCCTGTCCAATATCCTCACCCTCCCCTAGCATCCACAGTCACAGGATAATACTGTCAGACAGCACATTCCTGTCTGTTCTATTTAATATATTTTTCTGGACCTGAATTTATCTAATATGTTTTTGGAAGTGCTGATTCTGTCTGCTTCAGCAAATACATTTGGCCACAAATTCCGGGAGTACAGTAACTCTGTATAAACTGCTAGTTTCAGTGAGGGCTTCCTGGTATTGTAGGACTGCTGAAAACCGTTCTGTCATCACCCTATTCACTGCTTTCCTGATAATCGTGTAGTGATATCATATTTTTGCATCCAGTTTTCCTCCTTTCTGTCAACTATTTTTTTTCTTTCATTGCAGTAAAAAAATTGACAAGCAAACTTCCAGATCTGTTCAGCAAGATCGAGAGTATCAACCAACAGTTAATGCCTCTAAGCAACATCTCTGAGAACGTAAATCGCATAAGAGAGCTGATTCAGCAGGCAAGAGATGCTGCAAATAAGGTCTGTCCTGAACATTGCAAACATGCTTGACCTCAGTGGTTTGGACACAGTTGTACTTTTGTTTCTCTTTCTAAATCATTTTCTTAAAATGTGTGTGAAAAAAACAGACATAAATTTAATTGAACAGCACCACTCATCACTTAAAGTAACTGTATTGATTGGAAGTATAATAATTTGTACATAAAAATGAGTGGAAGCAGTAGCATCCTGCTCCATCCTCCTCCTGCAGGGTTTTTTTTCAGGCTGTACAATAGCCTCCTGCCTTCCACGGTATGTTGTGGTGGCTTTGGCAGCAGAGGTAGAGTCAGCTGTGCAGCTTAGAGGCAGAGCTCTCCACCCACGCATGGCCAGTGGAATGCTGGTGCTTCCGAAAAAGTTGTGTAGCCCTGTGCTCTCATGTCTCCAGTTGCCCCACCGTGTTAGGAGTCGGCTACTAGCATCTTCTTGTTAGAATGCCCTTTCTCCATTTAAGCAACTGCTGTAGTTGCTGAAGGGGTAGTGTGGTCTCAGGTCACTGAGAAGTATCACTAAGGTCATCACAAATAACCTACGGTTACAATAAATAAGAGGAATTTGTGACCGTGGTGTAAATAGCTGTTATAGGATGTATCTTTATTAATATCAGAGGTGCATTACAATTTCCAGCACTTAAGTCCAGCTAAGTGAAGCATCAGGATGTGTATGTAGACATCTAAATAATTCATAGGCTTGCTCTTAGAGCTGCAGGGCACATCCTGCCCTGTCCGTGTATTGAAGGTAACAGTTACTTGACAGAGGCGCAGTAAGGGTTGATTAATTGATGTCTGGAGTAAAAAAGTGCTGTGTTAAGTGATAAGTATTGATAATACAGAGCACTGTATTATTCAGTTTGTCTCCTAATTGTATTGTTTGGTATGATCAGAGTCCAAGTCTGTAGTAATTGATGTCTATAACATGACTAGGATATGTAATAGGTTACTTTGCAATTAAACCCAATGGTGAAATAAGTAGTAGTAGCAATTGATAATATTAATGTACTGTATTTTGTTTTTCTTAATAGGTTGCTATTCCTATGAGGTTCAATGGCAGCTCTGGTGTAGAGGTTCGACCTCCAAGCAACCTTGAAGATTTGAAAGGCTATACTTCACTTTCTTTCTTTCTCCAAAGACCTCAGACAAGATTAGACACCCCCCAGAGGGCATCAAATAAGTTTGTACTGTACCTGGGTAATAAAGATGTAGGTATATTTTGAGATTTAATCTGTTTTTTAGAACAGACAACATACTTTGAGAAACAGATGGGAGGTGATTTATTTTGACTGAAGTTTATGGCTGCTGTTGGCCCATTTATTTATAATTGCCATTATGTGGTGGCAGAAGTGTCTTGTGAAGAATAGTTCATTCCTCCACCAGCAAAGTAACTTGTTGGGTGACTGACTGCTTTGCCCTTTGATGCTTTGCTGTTTTGGTCCTTCGGAAGTTACTCCTCGGTCTTGGATACCACCATACGGTCTTGTCAGAAGTGTCAGATTCTGCAGCAGTCAGCACAAGCTCAGCCCAGCTCCTGCCTCAGAGCTCTGACTCTTTTCGCAGTATAAGTCACTGTGAGTTTCTCTGCTGGTTAAAAAATAGTGATCATTTCAGTTTTGAAATTCAGTCCCTCAGCTCTTACTTTCTCTTCTGAATATACAGAGCAGTGCAGACCTGTTTGTGCATTCAGGCTTGCCCAAGCACCATCAAACATTTTAAAAATTTCCTGCATGTAGTGCCTAACTACGTATTTTTAAGTCTATTTATCTGACAGCAGCTGTATCTGTAGTGAGTCTTGTGCATACACAGAAAGCTGTTTAACAGTAGTTGTTCTACACTGGCTTTCAGCTTTTTATCCCCTGAATATCTAGCCAGCATATATGTTGACAGCATTTTAATTGTTACTTGTGAAATAAGGTATATTGGAGAAATAACATGTGAAGTTTGGGAAAATGACTGCTTCCAGTCACCACAGTAGGAACGTTGTCCTTGACTGAGTGTTATTCCAAACGTCTTTTTTATTTCACAGATGTTGAGTCTAATTTTTAGTAATGGTGTAACGTTTTCATGGTTTTAGCTAGGAGATGTTCCAAATGTGAAAATCATTTTAGCTACCATTGTTATAAAAATAAAAAGCCACACGTGACTCTTCAGTTAATTTGTAACTATATTCACTGAATCAGTGTGACACATTATTCATTGAATCAGTGCAACATACAAGATTACATTTTTTTCCTTCCCAAAACTGGTAAACTTAATAACAATTCTAATCATTTGGTGGGTGGATTTCTTATGACTTGTGCAGTATGGTTATGTCTCTGAGGAAGTGCTGCTGTATTTTACCTTCATTAACATTAATCATTTATTAATGATTATTTGCTTTGCGATTCTTAGGCTTCCAAGGACTATATTGGTATGGCTGTGAAAGATGGTCACCTCACTTGTGTCTATAACCTGGGAGATGGCGATGTAGAAATAGATGTGCAGCCATTTGTGACTCAAAGCGAAACTGAGGAAGCAATTATGGATCAAGTTAAATTTGAAAGGTATAAGATCCACAGTGCACAACAGTCTTTTCCAAAACCTGTTAAGAACATCTTTTACTACTGTGTTGTGATATTTTGCCTGTCTGTTTTGGTTTTAGGATTTATCAGTATGTAAAACTGAATTACATCAAAGCAGCAACATCATCTTCTCCAGAGTATGACAGCCCTTTGACTGCAAGCAGCAGAGGCAGTGACTTTCTCCTAAATCTTGATCCCAGCACTGTTGTCTTTTATGTTGGAGGATACCCATCAGATTTTAGGGTACAGAGTTGCTTAGTCTTTTAAAGAGATTTCCATGTTAATCATTCTAAAGATTGGAACTAGCAGTCTTTCAGAAGCTGTGTGAAAGTTTATCCATATCAGTAGGAATAGATGGGATGCAAGGAGATTCTACTTCCTACAGAAGCTGCCTGGCTCTCATAGTATGCTAGAACTCAAAGAAGGGGGCATGATGGTATCTCATCTGCCGAGGACAGCATGAAACCTGTCCAGCCCTGTTAAATACCTTTCCCAATCCATCCATATGACTCCACTTTAAATTGTGCTGCAGTACTCCTGGGCTGGTATCAGATGATTTGGATATTATATTCAAAGATATAATAATTCTATGATTCTATGGGGCTAAAACAATTTTACGATATTTAGAATGTCACATTCTGTGTCTCATATTTTCAGTAAGTCTTAGCAGTTACATGTCAATGTAAAATTTTGTCAGCTGATGTTGACTGAGTGTTTTTGGTGACATTATTTTGCAGCCTCCACATAAGCTAGACTATCCTCATTATGAAGGCTGCATTGAATTAGACAACCTAAATGAGCATATTATCAGCCTTTATAACTTCAAGAGGACATTTAATCTCAATACCACTGAAGTGCAACCCTGCAGAAGGTATGATATAAACACAGAAGTGTTTCACAGTTCTGTGATTTTTGTCACGATGAATTCTTGTCTTTTCCCATCCAGAAGAATAACCACTGTGGCTAAATTGTTGATTTTTTTCTAACTCTTGGTCATTTCTACATTTCTTAGAGAAAATCCTCAGTGTTGGTACAATTCACATCTATGGCAATCTTAGTCCAATGGCCAACAATGCAAAAGTTATAATAACCAGACACGATTCATGGACTAATGTATTCGGCTCCTTTATAAAGTAAATATTACATGAAGTGCAAAAAGTCAGTCACTAATGATTTCCTCTCCAAAGACCACAACTGATTCCAGGAGAGGCCGGTGGAAGGTTTTCTCTTTACTTGGGTTAGATCAGAATTTGGCCCTGATAGTGGCCCTGTACCAAATGCTTTAACTTAAGCTTTTTTACGATTATAATGGCAGTAAGTCCATGTGGTAGTAGTTTTTGCTCTCATATATTCATATCTATGACACTGAATTATTACAGGTATAAAGAAGAGACTGACCAAAGCTATTTTGAAGGCACTGGTTATGCCAGCGTCACACTGAAAGAACCAAATACCCAAAGCCGAGTACGCTATGAGCAGACAATTGAGACTACTGCAGATGAAGGCATCGTGTTTTTTGCAGCAAATGGGGTAATTCATGGAATGCTTCTGTCTGTTTTGTGGTCCAAGAACATTTTTAAAAACTTCGCTTACTCCAGAACATGTTATTTTTGTCCACATGGCAGATTAGTAGATTAGAGCAGGGAGCTGGACTCGATGATCGTTATACGTCCCTTCCAACTTGGTATGTTCTATGATTCTATAATGGCTGCTGAACACTCATTTTGTCAAGGCTGAGAAAAAAATCATTTGAAGTAGCTCCTCCATTAGGCCATGCAGAGAATTCAGAACTAGGGGTGGGCAGGAAGGATGTAATTTGAATCAAACCAATTTTGAAATACTGAAATCCTCCAAAAGTGGAAGTGCACTCTTCCCAAATCTAGATATGGGTGGTAACAGAGTAAGGAAGAATTTAGAAAGTGACGTGGTGACTTACACCTATAAAGGTGCTCAAAGCAGCAGTGATGCTACTTATCTAATAATATTATAGGCATGTTTGCAATCACTGTGATATGTTCTGGATTAATTTCTCAATGCTGTAAAAAGTCAGTAGATATCTTGAAATGACAAAAATTCCTCTAGAGATTTGGAGAATACATCTGGAGCTGATACCAGATCTGTTTATAACAGTTTAAATTATGGTTGATTGATTATTATAAGTTTTAGTCTGCTTTGTGTCTTTTCCCTCGAAAGCTTTATTGAAGCAACTATGTAGCTTCATTAAAATTATTCACGACTGAAATATGTATGAAATGTTGGCAGTTTAATTGTGTTGGTGTGGTTTTTTTTTTTACTGCAGGATGAGTTCATCAGTGTGCTCATTAAAGATGGTCATACAGTTTTTAGATACAAAGTTGGCTCCGAGCCTCCAAAAGAAATAGAAACCAATGCAACTGTAAATGATGGAACATACAAACAAGTATGTAATTTTAAACAATCAAGTAATCATTATTTGTAAAAATGCACATTAGCTGAAACAAAGCATCTTGTCGTAAAGTTTAGTTGTGAAGTTTCCCTTTTGTGTTCAGGGGATCAAGCTGTTGGGGATTAGTTTGGACACGTGAAAATTAATCTTTCTACTGTCATGCTTTCCTGTGAATAATTTCAGTTTTAACAGAAAAAACAACAACAAAAAAAAAACTCTTTCATAGAACATTGCTTTATTAGAGCAGGCAGCTTTATTTGTCTCAGGCAGCAGCTGCTGAATCTTCAACTGCAAATAGAAAGCAATAGGTTAATGTTGGGTGAGGTGTATTTTTAGGGCAATCTTCCTAAGGAAAATAAGTCCTTACCTTGTGTTTGGATAGTAGAGCATTTTCCTTAGGCATTTGCTTTGGCTAAAAGCCAAAATTTTGCAAATTGCCTTTGAACTACTACAGCTATTCAGGATTTAAGGCAGTAGTAAACAAGAGGAGGAGAAAAAAAAAAACCCATCATGTCCTGCTCTGTGGGGGTACTTTTAGTCTGCTAAATTATTTTTGGTTTTGCTAAGTGAAGTGATTCTTGTTATTTATCTATTTCAGATTCATTTGGTGCTTGCCCGAAGTAAGAATACTGTTCATGTCAGTCCTGATATTAAAGCCAACATAAATGTCTTTCTTTTCACTAAGTATTACCTAGGTGGAGTTCCTCCTTCTCTAAGGGAACGGTGAGTAATTATATAAAGAATAATACACAGGCTTTGTATGGAAACACCATCTAAACTCTTTCCTTAGGTACTTTCTTTCACACTCTTTATCGGGTATCTTATGTGATATGAAAATAACTAGTGTATAATTTTGTTTCCACCTGAACATGAGGAGGAACTTCTTTACTGTGAGGGTGACAGAGCACTGGCATAGGCTGCCCAGAGAGGTTGTGGAGTCTCCTTCTCTGGAGATATTCAAAACCCGCCTGGATGCATTCCTGTGCAACCTGCTCTAGGCTAACCTGCTTTAGCAGGGGGGTTGGACTAGATGATCTCTAGAGGTCCCTTCCAACCCCTACCATTCTATGATTCTATGATAATACATAATCATAATCTGTGATTTTTGGCTAATGGTGGGATCTTTGTTAGAGTGAATCCTGAAGATTGAGTTTGATCAGCATGAAGTATGTGTGTGCGAGAAACATTGCTCTTGTTCTGTTTTTCTGTTTCTTAAATTGTTAGCATTTACAGGCTACTATACTGGTATGTGCTTTGAAATACTAGGCTACTAAACTCTTTTTTCCTTCCACTTCCTGAAACCAGCTTTAATATATCCACACCTCCATTCCGGGGTTGCATGAAGAATGTGAAAAACCCTAACACTGCATCTGTTATTTTTGATGAGACTGTTGGTGTCAGCAAGAAATGTTCAGATGACTGGAAGGTAACTAACAAAGTTCCTTAGAAGCTTCTGCTAGAGTTCACAGAGTCTGGTTTGTCTATAAATCCTGGACCATTACATTTTACTTAGGTCAAAGACTATATTTGGTTAACATGTGATGGTAATAAAAGAATCTGGTCTTGGTATGAAGATATGGAAGAAAGGAGACTCCACTCCTACTGTGATAGCTTGCTCCAGCACATAGTCCACCCTCTTAATTAATACTGTGTACAATTACGAATTCATATTTACTATGTAAACTTGTTGGTTTCCAGTTGCTGTTATTGATTAGGCCAGAATACTTAGTTACATAATACTGTTCAGGATCTTTCTTCTTGCCAAGATGCTTATGCTTCCTAATTAAATGACCTCTCAACCGTTTTTCTTGAAAGAGCAGAGCAGACTCTACTTCCACCAAAGTCTCTCTTTGTAAGGCTATTGCTCCACTCATCTGACTGTTTTATAATTATTTTCTGTGCACCCTTGAGTTTTGCAACGTTCTTTTTAAAAGGGGACAATGTGACACTTCAGTGTTGGCTTAACCAATGCTGCATGCAGAGGTGAAAACTATCCTTCTGCTTCTAGTTACTGTTACTTACATGGTGCATGATCCCATTTGCCCATTTTACTATGGCATTGCACTCAAAGTTTGTGCTCATTTGCCTTCCTTTTGTGGCATCGAAACTTCACAGAGCAATTTCTTTGCAGGCCATTTCTCTATGCAGAGAGTCTGACATTCATTCTCCGTCTGTATCTGTATAACTTCTCACGTAGTAAAGCGTGTTGTGTTGAAAAAGGCCCAGGTATATTCTGTCCTATGACTCACACAGTTTCAGTTATGCTGCTCATCTGCACAGCTCCGTACTTATGAACTGTTCCTCCAGCTGCTCATTTTTGTGTCCCCAGTATGAAAATTTTCAAAGCCATCATGTCAGTGCAAAGAGTAGCTAGAGACGAACAGCTCATTATACTGAGCAAGCCTCGTCTTCTCCCTTTAGAGTGTCTCAGATCGTAGTTAATGCTGGTGGAACCAATTCAGTCCGTCTGTTCTGCACTGAAATTTTGACTGGAGTCGGTCGCAATTATGTTGAGTAGGGCAGTTGTTGCCCCGTGTTGCCATTTCTTCTGATTAAAAGGAAAATCACTGAAAGCATTATCATCTCCCTTGCAGCTCATCAGATCCGCAGCTTTCTCCAAGAAGGGAACACTGAGTGTGAGTGGGGCGGGTTTCCCGTTTCCCAAGGATTTCCAAGTTGGCTTTGGCTTTCAGACCATGGCATCGACCGGAACACTCTTAAATTATAATCTATGGGTATGAAACATCTTCAACTTAGAATATATGATTGGTTTTATTTCTGGATCAGTCACATCTGTTTGTGACTGTGTCAGGCATCAGTTTGTGTTGTAAGTCTCATGTAGATTCCTGTATTTTAAGGCAAGAAATGGCTATGATAATCTTCTTTCAAGCATGGCATCTTCAATGTCATAGGCCAGAGAAACTCATCCTGGCAATTTCTTCACTCAACCAACAAGTAGTTCGAAGAGTAGCTGGGTTTTGAACTTGAGCCTTCTGCAGAGTAGGTCATGCACCGTAACACCAATAAGATAACTGCTGCCTAATACGGTTGGCTGGAAATTTTCTCAGGGAAAACTAGTATTCTGCCATGCAGAAATGTTACCATGATCAAATATGCAGAGAAAAGGGGTTGATTTTGGCTGTGTTCCCTCAGAAAGCAGGGAGGTTCAAGCAGAACCCAATTCTTGCTGGCAGGAGGAGTTAAGAAGTGAGTGCACACCAGGCATTCGAGAAGTGGAGAACTGAATCCTCTGCTTTTTGTAATAATAATAATTTAAACAAGTATTTTAGTATTTTAAATAACTGTTTGGTATTCAGAGTGCAGAGGTATTTTAAAACAGGAACTATGCTAATCATGCAGAACTGGGCATACGTAATATCTGGTGCTAGATGACGGAGAAATGCAGTTTCAGTGTAAGAAAATTTCTGTCAAGAGACCACTGAGAACTGTTTTAATGGTAATATCAAGGAGAACTAAAGGCACTTGCATTTACCTGATCATTTTGTGGGATTCTTTTATAGCCTAATATCCTTACCATCTTTCTGAGACCTGGCTTTCTAGTTGCAAAGATGGGAGAGAAAGAAATCGAACTGAAAAAGAAATATGAAGATGGGTCAATGCATTATGTGACAGTAATAAAAATAGACAACACGTGAGTTCAGTTCTTTATCTGATTCTTTTTTATTGCGGTTGGAGAAAGAAAATTAAAATTTTGTGTTACTTATTCTTTTGGTACGCAGCTAAAAATGGCTTCTGATGGCAAAGGATACCAAAATAATGAAGCAAAAGGAGATTTTCGGTTTATGAATGTGCATGTTGGTTCCTGTGATGTTTCATCTGTGCATCACTATGCATGTCTTTTATAGATTATGTGAATCTTGAATGCTTGTCAATATGGAGCTTTGGAGCTCTTCCCCTTACCATAGCCTTGACATATGTCACTGTAACACAGGTGGTTAAAGGCTCAGGAAGAAGCTACTATTGTGTCTGTTTTTTAAATAATGATGTGTTACGTAGAAATCAGAAGAGATGATTTACTGAAAAGCTCTTAAATCACACTGATTTCTGTGGAACACATAAAATTATGTAACTGTTAGTTAAGGTGGAAAGTTTTGAATGGTGGGATATAACTTTGGGTAATTATAACTTAATATTATCTGCACTAGCTGTTGCTAACATGTCAAGTGCATCATTTCCACACAAAGGATGAAATCCTGTCCCATAGTTGTCAGTGAGAGCTTTTGCATGAATTTCAATTGGACCAGGATTTTGCTGCAGGTCTGAAGTACTAGCTTTGGCTCTTGCTCGATATCTACTACTGAAAAGCAGAGCAGTTTTGTAGCAGTCAATGAGCACATACTGAAAACAATGCCACAAGTAAGCTAATGAAGCTCTAGCATTATTAGAATGTAACAAGAAAACACATCTGTCAAATGGTTCTTTTTTTGTATATATATTTCATTTAGGTTCATAACTATTTCTTTAGATTTCATGCTTATTTTTATTCACTTTATTTCAGAGTACATCTGCTGGTTGATGATGAGTCGTCATTAGCATCAGTTGACTCTCAAAGAGCACGGGCACTAATCGAACCTATAAAATTTGGTGGAGATGATTTTGAAGGTTGCATCTCAAACATCTTTATAAAAAGGTATTTGGCCTAGAAAGATTTTAGTTTCATGCATTTCAGCCAGTTTTTCTTCTTTAATCATATTAAAATTACTGAGAGTTAAATTGCTCTTCTCCTACATGCATGAAGCCTTCATGAATTAATAACTTTGCTGCCCCAAACTATTCTTTTATTCAAGCAGATTATATGTGGTATCAAGTTGTAAGTAAATCTGCTGTTCGGATGTAATGGAATTTTAGTCTGAATCATACCTGTTTAGTACTCTTTTAATCAAAGAATGAACTGAACATAGTGAACTGGAAGTATCCCAACAAGGCATCCAAAAACATCTGCTAGATTGTATCATTACAGCTACACAGGGAGCCAGGTAATGAAACCAGAAAGGTTACTGGCAGAACCAAAACAAGTGAGAGCATATGTGTAAAACTTAAGTGCCTGATCTATGGTGTCTCTTTTTTCGTGTGTATTTCTGGTTATTAGAGACATCTTACAGGCAAAATTTAGTAGAAAAATTTGGCATATTTATGTTCTTTAAAGAAAAGTACTCTTTGAGTCACAAACGATGACCCAGTGGGCTTTGTTTTAGCTAAGTTTTGATGAATGTTTATACATGTGTAGAGTTTACAAAAAATAGTGTGTTTTTGATTTCATTATCATAGAATTACAGAACGGTTTGGATTGGAAGGGACCTTTAAAGATCATCCGTAGTCCAAACCCCTGCCACAGGCGGGGACATCTTTCACTAGATCAGGTTGCTGAAATTATATCTTCATTGAAAGCACTGCGAGACAATGAAGTAACTTATATATTAACCTCCCCATCAGAAGCCAAATTTGGAAAATTGCATTTAGTACAAAAATAGATGGAAAATTAATACTGTAGCTAGTATGATCAAGCGAATGGACAACTGAACCGGAACTGAAGAAGTTCAGGCTCTGCTCCCAACTCTAACACTCTTCTCACATAGAACGACGGGCAAGGAGCCTTGTTGCTTTTTCCAGTTGTGAAGTGTTTTGTAATTTACTGATTAGAGTTTCTGTGTACAATTTACAAAATGGTAGTATTACTTAATATTATTCTTTATACACACAATAAATTGGTTTTTACAGTCTTTCTGATAATTTGGCTGTAATAATAAAGCTACATATTAAGTTGTGATGGGCTTTGGCCCTTGACAAATCTCGTTAGAACATTTAAGGAGAGAGTGAGTCATTGAGTTAGCAGGACCTGATGTTGCCATTTTTTCTTGATCTGTCACTGGTTATGCATAATTAACCAGCAAAATTTAGTAGTTTGATCCAGAAATCTTATTCAATCAAAGCTGCTGTCATTTTCCCCCCTTTCTTTCAATGGCAATATTTGGGGGTTTTTTAAATAGATAGCTTTTCACAAAAAATAATTTGTTTAGAAGAGATGAGAACAAATCATCAGAGTTTTTTCCATAGACAAAAAGAAATGAGCAAAACCAGGACAAAAACAAATACTTTTTACAGCATTTTACCTACATTTTTCACTGAAAAATGAAAACTGGTTTGGAAACTGGTACATCAGATCACTGGGAAATCTATTTTGTACAGTTTTACAATATGTTATTGATTATGTTAAAGAAAAGGAATGCTGTCACAGCACTTACTGCTTTCATCACTCTAGGGCAGATCAGCTCCCTGAGGTTCAGAACCTCATTAGTTATACTGCAAAAACTGGTGTATCCCTTGGAGCTTGCCGCAAATATGAGAACCTTGAACCACTGCTGCTGAAAGAATTTAAAAATCCTCTCAGGTTTCAGATGCTCAAGGTATGCTTATTTTTACTGTCATTTTTGCTCCATATTGATGCAAAGGCTTTGTCTGCACAGCCATGTTTTGTGGAACTGAGATTCAGATGTTACTATTTTCCTTCGATCTCACATCTGAAGCAAGTTCTTTCTGTGTTGAAGTTCCATACTAAACCCATACCTGTCCAGAATCACAACAGCTTCTCTGTCATTTAGGGAAGGCTGTTGACTGCCTCAGGTAGGAACTCTTAAATGTGTAGAATGAAATGGGGTTTTTTGCATGTTCGTGCACAATAAATGCTTCAATTCTATCTTTCAGGTACAGAATGAAAAATACTTTGATTATTTGAAAGCTTCTAATGTGCAAAACCGGCAAAACCACATTTTACAAACTCAGTTAAATGTCAGCAGTGAAGCGTATCTCCTTGGAAACACACCCAACAGTTTCATATCCTACATATTTTCTCCACCGTCATCTACAGACAGGTAATACAAATGTTCTCTGTTCTCCTCCTGATACTTGAATTGTCAAAGCTGCTTGAATCTTTGGGTGCTAAGAGCTAGGATTTTCTTCTTGCTTATGTCTTGGGGCATAACAGAAGACTGGTTCTAAAGGTTTGGGCATTTTTTTTCTTTGCTAACATTTACCCAGAGTAGATTGACTTGGATGTGGTGGACAGTTACAGTGCGTATAGATGCCAAGTGCTAAGCTTGAATGTGTCAACTTTCATTCCCATTCAGAAATGCAGGCAATGAAGAATACTGTGATTCCACCCAAAAGCCATTCTGCATTTCACAAATGGAGTTTCACTGGCATTCTTTCTGGAGAACAGAAAGAATACAACAACTAACAATATAGACCTATATTTGAATATGCTTACTTTCCACTACAGGTTACATTTTTCTGTAGATGTACAGACTCGATCATCAAGAGGATTAATAGTTTTCATGGAGGGAAAGTCTGAGGACTCTTACATGGCTCTCCACATTTCAAAAGGACGTTTTGTCTTTTCACTTGGCTCTGGAGGAAAACGAATCAAAATCAAAACCAGTATTAAATACAATGATGGGCAATGGCACACTGTAAGTAGTATGGTGAAACCACAACTAGCATTCAGCAGGCACAGCCTATTAATTTTTAAGTTATTAGAAACTTGATTTTGGTCATCTGAAGTTAATTCCTATGCCTGAAAGTTCATGTGGTTGACAGGTCTCTGTGATGAGAGAGCTTACAGAGAGACACTGATGGTCCCAGCATGTTATTTGCAATGTAAATATTTCAACAATATGGTGTTTAAGTGAAAGAAAAAAGAAGTCTCCAGTGGCTTTAACTGGCCCTGCGGTTTTTCATTCTGTTATGTTTGCACCCCGCAAAGGTGGTCTTCAGCACAGATGGGAAGAATGTCCACCTTGTTGTTGATGGTCTAAGGGCCCAGCATGGAATATTAGCAACAAATTCTGCCATCAGTATTAAGCCACCAATCCATGTGGGAGGGCTGCCATCACCAAAAAGACAGGTAAATAATTGACACATCCACCTCCATACACTCCCCATGCTGCACTAATTACATGTGAAAGTGTTAATGTACAGGATTTGTGGGATATTTCCAAGCATTGAGTGAGCACCATCTGTGACTGATGTTTGTAGTTGTTCATTACAGATATTCTTCCTCACTTATTCACATGGCTTTCAGCTGGCCTTACATTTTCTACGTGTGTTGCTGAGACACTGATGACAACCGTGTACTGTCCTCATTTCTATTCCTTAAAAAATAGAAAAGACCAAAGTCACATTTGTAATTCTAGGAATATTCTCTTCCTGCAGAATATTTACCTCAGTGGACTAAGCAATAATCTGTAGAGAAGCAAAGGAATCCTTCTCATTAAGGAATTATGAATGTAGAACTGGATTTTAATCTGAAATATGTGTGGTTCCTATTACTTTAAAAATTGGGCAATTAATGATGCAGGGTGTTTTATAAAATCAGATCTAAATAAACAGCCTCTTAGAAAGGGAAGGGTGTACTTGAGATTTTACAACTCCTATTGCATTGTCTTTTTGACACATCATTGGGAATTATCTGTTTTGCAAGCAGGAGTTATGTTAACTCAAAATTGGCTGTTAGTTTCATGTTTTAAGCTCTTTTTTAAAATTTCGGAATACCTTTTCACTGCATCAGAGATGGATTTTAGGTGCCTTTAGTATCAGTTGGCTTTCTGCAGTCCAACAGTACAAAAGAACTAATGGGTATTCTTGCTAAAAAAAAATTGCCATCGTGCTTTAGTATTCAAGTTTTGAAATATGCTTTCAGAATATACCCGTGAACAGTTTCAAGGGATGCCTGAGGAATTTTAAGATGAATGGGAAAGTCATGAATGCACCTCAGCAAAAACACGGCGTACTTCCATGTCTGGATGTTCCCATGGACACGGGGATCTATTTCTTCAATGAAGGAGGATATATCACCACTGGTAAGATGTGTAGAGATTATGGTATATGGAATTATGTCTTAAGTGTGTATATGTAAGATTTTTTTTTTTTTTTTTAATGTAGTTTCCCAGTTGTCTTCTCCTGTGATCCTTCCTCTACCCACTGTTTAATTCTCCACAGGTAATTTGCTGATGGGCTTGGATTTTAGGATTGTATTTAGCATTCGACCAAGAACTTCAACAGGTATACTCCTCCATGCTGGAAGCAAGCAAGACAACCACTTGACTATTTACATGGAAGGAGGAAAGGTAAGTACAGATTGTGTTTCCATTTCAGCTGTATTGCCCTCATTCTGCAGGAGGAATTCTGACCTTGAACTCCGGACTTATGTGTTACAACATTTGTTGATAGGTATAATATTAAACAACTTTTTCAGAGTTGTTTAAAACCGTAACATGGAAAATTGAGCATTTAACCTGCCTCTGTGCCTACATTAGCAGCTTCCGTTGTGTGCACACTAGCTTGCACATGCTTTCTTCATAGTGGTCAGCAGTAGAGCACAGTCATAATTTTCTCAGGCTTCTGAGCCTTTGCAAAAACCCGCAGGGGTTTTGGCCAGAGGCTACAGAAATCCATAGCTTTTTTCCGGTCATCGTGTGGCTGTACTGAAGCAGCACCATAACCATGTCTGTTACAGAACTTGAGCAGTCTTGCTTTGTGTTAGCATCGTCTCTTCTAGTTGATGAGTGTGTCATAGTGGCGATTACTATCACTGTTGCTTTTTCGTAATATAACAGCTTCAGAATGTGTGTCGTGGACTACAAAACTATTGTGGTTGCTGCTGGAGAGACATCAAACAGAAAGATGTCAGTGCTCCACAGAACGGGCTGTGTCATGATGTGGTTTAAACCAGCATTAGTCTACCTAACTTAAGAAAGCTCAGCTTTGCTCATCTCTCCAGATTAGGGTACTTGTTTTTATTATTTATCTTTTTGTCATCAGTTAGTTTCCCCCAGATCACTGATCTGGGTCAAGACACAACTGGCACATGGAAGCAGAGGCATCAACAGCTGGGGACTCCTTAAGGGCAAGATTGACCACTTTTTTTCAGCAGTAACTTAGATTCATGCTGGCTGTCAGTGTGGACAAGATGCAACAGGAGGGAATAAAAGGTCAATGGGACATCATTAATCAGCTGGATAGGAAGTGGACTCAGTGTGTTAGTTACCTGACCATTACCAAGTTTGTTGTAACCGTCACACCAAAAGAGAGTTTGAAAGGAAGATGTTGAAAAGCAATCACGCGCTCATAAGGAATGAGAAGCAAGATGTGAGAAAGCACAAGCAGGTGCTTGTTTGAAACGCCATCGTAAACAGTCAGGCTGCAAGCTTCATTAGTGAGTTACAAGTAGGCCAAAATTGTGTGAAAGGCCAGAGAAATATATTGCAGATTTCTCTCAGGAGGTGCCAAGCGTGTAGATGGCTGCTTTGGGAAAGAAAAGGAAGGCCTAATAAGAAAGACTTGGTCTCAGAGAAATTATGTCAAGAGAATTAACATAATTTTGTAAGATTGCGGGGGAGACACAAAGGTATGTGTTTATGCTTGTAAAATTTGTCAAATATCCTCTCCTGGGATTCTATTAGGGAAATTTACTTTCCTCTTGGAGAGGGTGACTTCTGAAATATGTATACAATGATATGTATCTGAAATATGTATACAAGTCACAAGTTCAGTAAATTACTTAAAGTACTGAATTGTTCTGTGGCTCTTTTCTTTGCCAGGGTAACTTAAAAGATAACTTTGTTACAGGTCATTGCTGCTGGAAATAGTGGTGCTGGAGAATTCCAGACATCAGTAACACCTAAGCAACCTCTCTCTAATGGACAGTGGCACACTATTGCAGGTACATTGTATCATACCAGTTCAGAAACTTTGAAAGGATGGTGGGCACAGAGCATTGCAGCTCCAGATTTTATTAATAATTTCACTTCTGTTTATTCTGAGAATACTCTTTAGAACAATGTAAGTGTCTTGTGTTAATTCAAGGCTTTCCATAAGATGGGGGTTTTGGGCTGTATTTAGCCCCAGAGTACCTAGATGTGTCAATCTGTCTTGGAATTAAAATAAAATCTATTTTTCCTACAAGTTAAATTTCAAGACAGATGCTGTTTAAAAACGGTGCCACATCTAGTTGATTCTTTAATAGGGTTGAGAAAGAGTGCTCACTCACTTTCTTCTTTGCAGTCTCTCAGAAGGAGAACACGGTGCAGCTAGAGGTGGGCACACAGAGTAACTATACCACTGGACTTCCACCCTCTCCTCCTAGACGTGTTCATCAGCCACTGTACTTTGGCAAAATTCCAGGTAGTATTATTGCTTCTTATTTTTAATGTATCTGCTGGCTTTTTTTCCCTTCCAAAACAAATGTCCCATTCATGCACATAGTCTTATATCGTTCCCCCTCTTTTGAAAGCCTTGCAGTAGTTAATGTTCTTTAAAATCATTCTCATTTTATTAACTTGACCTTTCTACCTTGTTTTTTGTAGCAAATCTGGACACACTGGGGCTTCCAGTTAAAGACTCATTTTTTGGCTGTCTTCGGAATATTAGTATCAATGACAAACATGTCTCCACCAGGAGAATTTCGGAGGTTCACGGTGTAGTGAGTTTGCATGGGTGCCCGGCAAAGTAACTTTGGTGTTACGGTACTTGTACACACGTCATGTTGGCTCTGCTGAAGTACTGTGTGAATTCACCCCACATGGGTTCCCCTTTTATTGATCACCGTGTCACTGTCATCAGGCTGGTTAATCCGAACAGCTGGTGAGCAAATGCATCCTCTGGATGTGGACTGCGCCAAAGCATATTAAAAGTATTTGCTTTGATAAAACTCCATTTTAAATGTTATTGATTTCCAAGGTAATCTGTTGTGCCTTTTGAAATATATGCAGACAATATAATTGTATATACCCTACTGGGCCAAATTCTGCTCTCACCCACAACAGCATAGACTTGAGTAACTCCAGTGTCTTAATTTTGGAAATTTGCCTTAATGCTGGTCATCTTGAGAGCAAATTTGATCCACTAATATAAAGAATTTTATAAAAATATAAATCTCTTTGGATTGATGTTTATACAGAAATGTACATTAATGTTCAAAGTAATAATAATATAAATGGAGTTTGAAGCACTTTAAAGAGTGAAACTCTGGGAGTTTGTTACAATGCTAGGAATTCTGGGGCCAAATAAATGCAGTATGTTCTTAAAACCATCCCTTTTCTTGCTTGGTTATTTTAACCTGGTGTTTCTTTTGTGTGCTTTTTACAGGCAGCTAAATCCTGCTTGCCTTATGCAAATATTTCTGTAGCTTTAAGAAGCTGATTTGCCCGAATAAGCAGGAGTCCATCATCTATACTTGTTACAATTTGGTTATAAAAAAAACTCAGAAAGAGAGTAATTTTTCTTGTCGTCTTCAGAGCCAGAAAGTCTCCTTCATGTTTTGGGTTTTTTTTCTGATTAAATGAAGACAAGTTATATTGAGAACAGCAGTTGCACCTGCTACAGTTATGTAGCATGAATTGCAGGAATAAAACAGCAAAACTCTTTTCTTTGACATTCAAATCTTTGCTTTATACCTGATTCTGACACATGGTGGAGGGCGAGGGACCCAGTTTGCTTTATTCTTCTGAATACAAGGCTGGCCTGAATAGACTTGGCATGGCTTCTTCTTCCACTATCATGCAGAAGCAGCATTTTGATAGTTACTTTTTTTTTTTTTAATTCCCTGATGCCAACACTCTTTTGCGAAATTAAAACATTTTCTAAGGCTGGTTCTAGGCAGGAGTAGACAGCGATGTAAACAAACCCTCCTTCCCACCTAATGCAATGTTTGCTCCCACCTTCCACTGCCTTCTTGCTCAAGGTGCAGCAGCGTGTCCTCAGTGTGTTTGGAATGAGATGCTAGCTGGATTTATAGAAGATGCCAGCTGGATTAATAGAGAAGATGCCAGACCAGGTCCTTTGCAGCTTTGCGGGGTGGCAAAAGTGTCAGAAAGCTGTTCATACGAAGTCTTGTGTTTCTTTTTCTTTTATGGCAACTCTGTTACAGGCAAATCTATGTCAATGCAGAGGTTTCTCAGCTGTAGAGCGAGTTTTGAAGGGAATGGGATGTGGTGAAAGTGTGCCGGGGTTGAGGCCTCTGAGGGAGGAGAGGGTTGGCACCTTGTGGCAGAGCCCTCTTTCTGGCGATGCTCTGCAGAAACAGCTTCTCCTGCATGGCTGCCTGCCACGTGGGACAGAAACACTCATCGACCTAGAGGTGATGGGGTTTGGACATCATCTTTTCAATAATAACAGCTGAATCTTTTCCATTTGTAAATCCCCCTGCCTTTGAAATAGATTGCCAAATATTCAGGTGACCAGAACTGTGGAAATACTCAATTGGTTTACTGGCCTTAGTTGGCAGTGGAAATTTCCACAAGGAGGAGCGAGGAACAGTTAAACTTTATCAAGAAATTCTCTAGTAACATATCATATCTCATGCCCACCAGACTGCCCTCTGAAGCAGATTTTCCCTAGTCACAAAAAAGCCTTTTCCTTCTTCCTGTCCCCCCTCAGAAAAAGCAAACGTGGCAAAGACTTCTTGCATCACAACCTGGAGACAGTCCTGGATTTCAATTCCCTTCCATCTGATTTTATTTTATCAGAAGTAGCTTTAGTGCTGACAAGAAGGAATGAAAAATGTATAAAGACCAAATGTAAGTTATAAAGATTAGTAAGCATTAATTCCACTACAATCCTAATGCATAACAAAAAAGTAGAAAAGTCTCTCTGGTTTTAAGGTTCTTGGTGGTTGTTTTCTCCCCCCAGTTTCTTTGGTTGCATTGCTTCCGTAGAGTCAGGCTGTCACACGTTGTTGGGACAATCAATAAAAGCCAACTAGAGTTGCAGGGTTTTTACTTTGACATAGATAAATCTATATCGGGCTGATAAACACTTAGTAAAAAGCTTTTTGATCCTGACGAGCCAGTGGAAATTCTTTACATGAGGAAAGAAGTTGTCCTGTTTAGATTAGATCTGACAAAGGATTCTTATTATTGAAGAAATCCACACAGACACTGAACTGTATTCCATGCATTGTCCATTTTGTGCGTAGAATATTCTGAATTTTCTCACATTGGAAACATCTTGTGGAAAACAAGAGCTTGAATTTTCAAGCATTTCAAGTCATGAATGGCAGACATAAATTCAATTGTGAAGAGTCCTCCTCTTCAGGTTCACCAGGAACAATCTTTGTTAAAGTCAAGATAAAAAATTCCCCCAATACATTTTATAGCAGACCAGAAGTGACTAAATCTTGTAGTAAGATGAAATGTTATGAGAATAAATAGCAATGTGAGCCTTGGGTAAACACCTACTCAAGGGCTTTTTTTATTGTTACAAGTAGTTATTTCTAAGGCTTTTGGCATCTAAGTGTTGGCATTTGACAGCAGCTTCCATGGATTAGTTACCTCCTTTGGCTATAGCATTTCAGGCAGACCCTCAAACCTATCAAGCCCCATGTTAGAATAAAAGTAAATAATTCCCACAGGAGAGGCTTTCCCTGTGATTTTTTATTCTCTACTCATCTTTACTATTTGTTATTCAAGCCTTTAATTTATACTAACATTCTCAGTGGTAAAAAACTCTCAACTCCAGTCATCCTTTTGGAGCCTGCATTGTTATTCACCGCTTGTGTTCAAGGGTGCAAAGGTATTACAGCTTGCATTTTGCTTCATTCACCTTAAAATCAGAAGTAATAATGAAAAAAATGCATATGTTAACATCTGCTGGCAAGATTTTGCTACATGGCTTGTACCTCTTAAACTTCAAGCTTCTGAGGAAAGTTTTGGAAAGTTTAATGAAAAAGGATCAAATATAGTGTTCAGTACACAGAGAGCGCATGGCTTAAAACTCACGCTCCTTAACAGTGTATTTAGATTGCCATAATGGCTCATCTCAATCCCAAATCAATTAGAAAAGGAGAGCAGAAGATTTCCTCTCTAGACTAAACCACATTGGTATTGCTAGTGCCAAATCTCACTCTTGTCCATGTAAGTATCAAGGGCAACGGGTTCTTCTCCAGTTAATTTGGATTAGATTTAATAGGATCATGTTATCTGAGGTGGATGACACTAAGGTCCTTGAGTCCCCGTTTATTATAACTACAAAACACAGCCAGATTAATGGGAGCTGAAAGACGGATAGGAAGCCTAACACTGAGAACTGCAGGCAAATAAAATTAAATGGATCACAGGGCACTGTAGAAGGAAATACACATTCACAGGAGAAAAAAGCATGTATAGACAAGGAAAACATTTTTCCTTTTCACTGCTTATAAATGATACTTTAAATTAAGTTTCTGATAACAAGAGCAAAAGCTTCCAAGAAAAACTTCTGAACAGTCTTCCTGTATCTGAACTTGAAGGTCTGTGCTTTTGTTACTGTGGAGCTTTCATGTAAAACACAGAGCCATTGACCTTTCACTCTGTCAGCAGCAAAATGAATTGCATGAGTTAACTTCCTCTGGTTTTGTAACCACTTCTTTGGAGTCAGCTGTGAGCCATTTCATTTTAGCTCTCCCTCCTGCTAGTAGTTTTGCCTCTTTTGCAGCCCTCTGTGAATAATTTGGGTTTTTTTCTCCCCTCCCCTTCCTTTCTGCCCCTCATAAAATAGACTGGAAAATGCAGTCTTATTGAAAATGCTATAAATGCATTGTGGCTTTGTAATGAAATCTTGCCATGCTTTTTGCCTCTTACCATTCTCTTTGTGGTCTCCTCCTTTAAAAAAACTTCTGCATCTTTCTCTAATGATGTCAGGAAATGTAAAGCACAGTGGTCCAGTCTTCTGTAAATCTGTCTGTATTCTCTAAAAATACATTAAATGGATGTCCCTGGCAAAAGGAACTACTTTACGTTGAAGGGGATAGTACCATAACAGAATGTTACAGCTTCATTGAAGGCATTAAGACTGCAAGGCATAAGCATAAACCTCCTTTGTGCAGCTGGCCCAGACATCTCAAAACTGCAAGAGGCCAGAGCTGCAACTGCCAGAGCTGCAACGAAGCATCCTCTGAGTATAAAGAATTGCAAGCAAACTAGCCAATGAGTCAATGAGTTTTTATGTTCTCTGTATCAGTTTTGGAGATCCGCTATAGCAATGAAACCAAGCTATGACCTGTTGTTCATATCATACTGTGTCTCCTGGTTTGCAGTCCATAGCATTCAAAATATGTAAGATTTTTTTTTTAAATGCACTCCTGTCATTAATTGCCCCTCAGCCGATTACTGTGTTTCTTACAGCTTGTTCTGAACATGAAGCATATGTGAAATGTCCCATGAGATGCAGTTTCTTTGTTAAGATGTCACCCGCTTGTTGATAAAGATTGAGCACTGCTGCATTATTACACAGAATAAAAAGACAGATAGTTGGCATCATGATCTTTTGTCTCTGTTCGGTTATATTTAAACTGGGAACAGCAATAGATTTCTCTATTGTGCGGGAGCCTATGTCTAAGATTCCTGTCACAGGAGTTACTATGCACTGGCAAGAATGAATAATTACATTCATAGGAATGTCAGTAATTTATAAATTAATATGGAAGAAGACAGTTAGAATTTCAATCCAGAAAGAACTGTCCAGGTCTGTTTTTTGAAGCCTGCAGACATAACTAAGAAAATAATTTTAAAGGATACAGAAATAAAAGACTCCGTGTCCAGCTCTTGCAGGCACAGTTTTAATTAACAACATGTTAATAACAATATAAGCTGAAAACTATCAGTATGAGATATTACGTAACAGAGGATTTATATTGTTAGGTGACAGCACCTGCCATAAATCTTAACTGTTGATTACTTGATTACTTTCTGGTCAGAATTACTGTCCGGATGCTACAAACCTAGAGAGTCAGTAGTGCACCTGGATACCGATTCCTCTGGCTAAGGCAAGGGTTTCAACTAATAAAACTTGGTGTCAAATAGGTAATAAAGTTCTAACTTTCCCTTTGCTGTACTCAGTTAAATCAAAGGTAATGACATACCCCTGGGGACAGTAACCTAAGTAGTAAAGAAGCAAAAGGCACTCTGGGCAACTCTCCAAGGAAACACGTAGGCGTGATCCAAAGTTCAGTGGCTTAGTGGAAAGATCTAACTGCTTCACAGGACTTTGGCTCACACACCTTATTAAAGCATGCAGAAAATCTTACATACAGTTTATAAAAAATGTATTCTAAGATATTGCCAAGGTTTATGGAGAATTGTTATTGCAGATTAAATCTCTTATGTAATAAGGGGCAGGACACAGTGTCTCTCTAAGATAACCCTTTTTATGCAAATGTACATAAATGGAAACTTTGCACAAACACAAATTTGTATCAGCAATAGGGGTGGAAACAAGGAGACCACACAAATAAACTGTTCTGCCTGGCGAGTGTCAGTGGTGCAGGCAGCGCTGTGGTGTGGTCTCAGACCACCAGCCAGCCTGAATGCCTGAAGAGCCCACCCGGGCTCAGCCCCTTCCCATGCTGCTCGAAATCAGAAGTAACAGCAGTCATCCTGCTATGCCTTTACCAGGCTTGATGAAAAAAAAATACCCCTTCTGGGAATTTCATTATCACTGCACGCAGAAGAGTAGAACCAAATTTTGAACTGATAAGTTGTGTTTAGTCAGATTCTTGTGACTTGATATTGCCATGTTAAAGGAAGGAAATGTTCCCACTGCTGAGCTGCTTAAGAGGATACATGATTACTGAATCTATGTATATTGCATTTATCACAAAAGATAAAACAAATCAACATGACGTATATACTCAGAACAAATTTAAGTCAAAACAGACACCACAAAACCACTAATGATCATCATGGTTATTGAATTAAAATGGAATGAATAGGTTAAATCTTCCAAAGAGACATTGAATGCCGTCAAACAGAATACAGGCCAGGTCCATGATCGGTATAAATCAACATAACTCTATTGTTCCCGGATTTGGGCAGATAGAAGAAAAGGGTCTAGTGTTGCTTAGGTAGCCTCTCGTTTGTAAGTGTGGGAACACAATGTATGGGATCTTACGAAAGGCACTTTGCTGCAAAAAGTTAAACCAAGGAATGTTTCAATTAACTTTGTGTGAAAAAGATACTGTATTTTTTAAACGAGTACAAAAAATTACCTGAAGAACAGATGTGAGCCTAGAGGTTGGATAGAAAGAAAAAGACATAAGGAAAAGTGAGCCTCAAGACTGCTCAGAGAGGGTTTACCCCTGCCAAGGGAAAGGTCTACAGGAGAGAAGCTAGTAAGAAACTGTGATGACCGTTAGCTTGACTGAACAACTTCAGGCTACACGGTGGTGTCAAGGAGCCCAGCCACCGCTCCCTTCCAACCCGAGACTCTGTGCTTTGCTCCTGGGCCACTCCTGCGTGCCTGTATGGTACCCCTGGGTACCCCAGCCCGCTCTGTGGCCTGGCCTCTGCCTGCTGTGAGGCTGGGTGCCTGCCTGCACCCCTTCCCCAATATTGCCCTGGGAAGGGAGCTGGGGGAAATAGCTTTTCTCAGGCTTCACCTCCTCTCTGACCAGGTGCTCAGCCTGTGAACTCACAACTCTCTGAGTTCAGAAAAATGGAAGGCCAGGCCTAGCATGTGACAGGAAGGAAAACAGCACGAAGTTGCCACTCTCGGCCCCTTTTATGTCGCTCTCTGACCCTTTCCCTTTTGTTTGTTGTACTTAGTATAATGGAAGGGAACATCTGGACCATAGTGACAGCAAACCAAATTTGCATGCATATAGCAGATAATTAAGCACGTGTCTATCTGCAGCTGCAAAGAGCAATTAGTCATGATAGCTTTCCACACCCCTTCCTGCCTATTCTTCTGCTCCCCTCCGAGGGCCCCCTCACGCATGCACCTCTGACAGGCACTGAGCGCTGGCCTCCTTTTTATTTGTGAAGACAGTCCCACAGCTGAGCTTAAACCCTTCAATATAGTGTTGACTAGGATGAAATTCCTCTGATGTATCAATTTCTAGTAGAAACTGCTTTCTGTATAAGACATGATGCAAGTGATCCAAACCCGAACACCCGTGTCTATAAGCAGGTTTTGTTCCTAGTTTCTTTTCTCAGGTCTGAGGAAACTGAGCTGTGGAGAGTCATTTCTGGCTGCTGCTATTTTCGATGGCTGACCCTCGCCTCTCTGCAGTTGCCTGAGGCAAATACTGGTTTCTCTACTCCCTGTAGCTATAAAGAAGTTTACGTTTGCCCTGCAGTTTCCACCCCAGGCCTATGAAGGGCATATGATACAACCTTATCTTGTCAAGTAAATACATATTTCCTATGCGTGTCTTTTCAGTTGTAGAGAGTCCCCTGGCAATGAAGCCATAGGTAGCATTTTGTCACCTAGGATCGGTGCCCTCATTCCTCCTGTAACAGTCAAATTTTCCAGACAGGTAAAACAGAAGTTGTTCAGGGCTGCAACCAAGAGACACTATTTAGAGTCATTTACAAAGCATGACAAATTTCTAGTTTGATGAAAACCAAAGATTGCGTTGCATATTCCTAAATTTCAGCCTCTGGCATCAAATCTTTTAATTTATCTGTATGCTAAACCGGAGTGTAGTAATAGGGCGGGCGTCAGCAAGGGCAGGTGCAAGTTGGAGAAGAAAGGGCTGGAGTGTGATCAAACGGACGACTATGCCTCAAGCAGGGATTAGATTCAGTGGAATGGCTTCCTAGTCTGCATAACAGTGATTATTCCATGTGGCCTTTTGCATTTGCTTATTGTATAACTGAGCTGCCTGATGAAGGCTTTTGTTGAGGCAAGGGTCTCTTACCTACATAACGATCTGTGCCAGAGAATTCCTGTGCATGTTTGAAATAATGTTCTTGGGTATAATTTGCAACATTTCCATTGGATTTACTTGTGTGTGTTAATAGTATGTAGGCATTCCCAGCTATAACAAATACACACAAATTGCCGAAAGCATTTGCATCAAGTGGGTGTTTTGGTAGTACTAAGTTTCAGAAACTTATTAAGGGCCAGATACCTGTTTGAAAACAGAAGTTTCCTTTTCTTATAGCTTAAATTAAGTGTCATGTGTTTCACCTACTAATGTAGGGGTTTTGTGAATGTCCTGTAACAGCAATGCACAAAACAACCCTGGCTGGCACCAACAAGCTCTGTAACACTGTTACATGCATCTGCATTTCAGGCATAGCTATGCTTATGGGAGCACATTCCAACACCAAATCCAGACAAAAATGTTAAGGCTTTTACTATTAGGGTAGGAAAACTCGTTATTTTTCATTTGGGACCCACAGAAAGTTAAAAAATACGTGAACCTACTTGATTTCAAGCAAACGGCATGGCTAGACAGACTTGTGTGCGTATGAAGCTGGCCAGTAGCACTGGTATGTGCTACCTAACACCTACCTGACCTCAGTAAGACCCACAGCATTTGTGGAGTAGTATGATTACTCATCTTACAACTTCAGTTGTATGAAAATTGGGTATCTACTCTAGGCTCTCTTTCTATAATCAATGGAGGGAGGTTAGTTACCCCCAAGCAAAAACACACCCACAAACCATATTAAACATATGCCGTAAGAGGACATGGCAGCAGCCAATCTGTCTCCGGGCCCCACACAAGAAACCCACTGAACTAACTCCCCGAAGATGGATGCAGCGCTTGATTTCACTTTAGTCCTCAAGAATAATTAGATTGCCTTACAACCTAGCTATAGAAATACCTTCGCGCAGCGTTGTCAGCAGGCCTCGGTGAAGAAAGGAACGAGCCACAGGGTATTATCTCCTGCTTCCAATTTGTCATTATAAATGCTTTTGTCACTCATCCTTTTCTGTATTGAGTTACCCAGACATAGTGGGGTTAGCTCCTGGCATCTCTGTATTACGATGCTGTGACTCATCATGATGATAAGACAGTGCTTGGATCTATGACACTAGGTTTGCCAGCATTTCTTCACCTTCTTATTTTTCGTTGTCTTTGTGCTGCCACTGGATGAAATTTCTATTGAACTTACTGCTTTTGCAATGAGCCAGACACATTGATGGGCTCATACATTCCTTCTTAGTTTCTACCTTATACCAAGGAAACTAACATACGTGAACTATTTTTTCGGTGCTTTGTATGATTTGAAGCTTGAGAGCCTAAGAAGAAAATGTAGGCTGAACCCCAAGTGAAAGGCATATAAAATAAAGGGTTGTGAGGTAGAACGTGCATTTACATGTGCTTGTGTACATATAACCCCTCTAAAAATAGGTAAGTGCAAGAGCTATCAAAATGAAAGGAATGGAAGGAAAAACAGAGCAATGCTTCCTGGATGAATTGCAGTAGAAAAAAGCATTTGAGAAAAATGCTACTGGAATGAAAAATGGGAAAGTGCACTGAGAGAATAAAATACGATTTCTCCTCGTGACGTGTCTGGAAGAGAAACTCTGAAAAAATGGCCTGCAGTAAAAGCATAGCTTTTCTCAGTGTATTATCCTGGTTATTGCTGTGTGTAACTCATAATGGCTAAAATGACGCAACTCAATTTAAGATGCTTGCCTGGTACGTAGCTCTCAGCCTCACAAAACACTGTTGGTAGAACAATAAATAGTGAGTTAGTACAGAATAAGTCACCCAATATGTGGCTTTAAAAGGCACTGTGCTTTTTAAGGACTGAAGTGCTTTCAAAATCCAAATAAGCTTTAAAAAAGAGGAGAGTTATTAAATCTGTTATTCTGCTGTTACTGTAATCAAAATCTTGTTGCATGTTAAGATTTGTAAATCAATCCTGTGGTATTCATTACGTGCACACAGAATCCTGACTCTGCCATCTCTCTTTATCTGCAATGCAGCGTTTCATTTGCAGAGTAAATGCTGCCACTTCCCATAGTGGGAACTGATTCTGGTAGTCACTGCTTGGAGGAATCTTTAATTCTCAAGAGTGTTTCCCAATTCACATACCTTGATTAACAAGTGCCCAAATAGGAACATTTTATAAACCAATTTGGACAGAGTACGTATTCCAAACAAATGGCCTAAGTTCCCAGAAGTAAGTGGAAGAATGGGAAAACCTAATAGTATGCAAAAAGATAAATAACTTCTTATTTTAGAGAACAGGAACCTTG
>VZSC01011391.1:138435-152794 GCA_013398225.1 Steatornis caripensis
CCTGCCGCTGCGCTCCCGGAGGGTTGGGGCGGGGGGGGGAGCCGTGAGGCGCGCATGGCCCCGGGGCAGGGGGACTTGGCTCGGGGGCAGCCTGGCTTTGCTGCTCCCCGCCCCCCGCCCCCCCCCGAAGCGGGAGGGAGCTGGCGGCCCCGGTTGCCGCCTCAGCCTGCGCTCTCGTGGGTAGGGGGCACGCGTGATTCGCCCTTGTGTCCCCGGGGGGTGGGGAGGAGGGGGCGCGGCGTGCGGCTGCGGATGGTGCCCGTCGCCCCGCTGAAGGGGTGGGAAGGGCCCGGCTGGGGCCGGCGGGTCCCGCGGTGACATTGGCTGCGTTTCCCGACCGTGCGTGAGTAAACACACATGCGTGCCTAAAATCGTTTCCTGGGGGTTTTCGCTCCCGCGCTCGTGTATGATCTGGTGCTGGTTTCCGCCGACAAAACGGTTACCGAAAACAGGTCCTTGAATGCTGCTGTGATTACCTTCGTAAGGCTGCGCGATTATCTCTGTAATCCTGTGTACATCGCGTCTAGGTTTGTGCGTTAAGTAGTCATCCGGCAGGAATGGCATTAACACAACTGTGTAAGTCAGTCTTAAAGGAAAGATTGCCTGTACCTGTCCTTTTTATCTGAGAGCTAACGCATTCCACGCAAGCTCGGGCTGCTGTAATTGTGCATACGTTCTAAATGATTAATATCTACTATGCTGCTGTTGCCTGTATCATTAAAAAAGGCTTTGATTGACTTAAAATAGTGCTTTATAGGGGTGGTGTACTTACATACTTAAATCTTACTTACAGAGCAGGTGTTTGGAGGTAGAGTGGAGGGAGTGAGACAAAATAAGAGAACTCCCCTGAATAATAACTTCACTGTGTACCTGCCACAGTCTAGTACTATTAAACATGCCATTCTGTCTCTAGTATGTACGGTTATGTTACGGATGCGATACTGTTGTGTAGAACTAATTGGAATATTGCAGGTGACAAGTAAGGTCCTGATTCTGCATTCCTTGCATGTGTAACGTGCAGCTCACGTTCATACCAGATGTCAGTTGCGTCATATGAGTTACTTATTTCTTGAGTCTGTTGGGGTTGTCAGTTATTCTAGGTATCTAAGTAACTTGTTGGTTTTCGTTGTTTGTTTTTATGTTGTGTTTTGTTGGTTTTTTTTTTTTTTAAGGTACCAGATCAGGAATGCTTGATGAGGTTTCCTCCCCTCTGTTTTTTGTTGTGTTGTGCCACTGCTTTCTGTCAGTAGTGTGAATCTGGAAGTAGTCTAGGAATTCTGAATAAGTGATGCTTCTTATATTGTATAGTAATGCTAGGGAGCAAACTTTTTAAGGTTCCTATTTTCAAAATGCAGTTTAATCCTCCCTTGAAAGGGTGAATAACGATATCTTCTGCAAATTGTTCTCTTGGTTATCTAGAAGGTTTATTACTAAGGATTTCTTAAATGCAGAAACTTACTTCTTTTTTCCAGATGCGAGCTTTTCTCTGATTTTTATCAAGAGGTACCTTTTAGTTCAGTGTACTGTTTGATCCTGGACTTTTAACACTACCTGCAAGGAGTAAATAGAAATTCCTTCATTAGCTCAAGTGGTTTTATGATTCATAAATTGATAATTCCTGTCTTAGTTTCAAAATGACTGTGAAAAATCTCCATCCCTGTCTACCTCATCCCCAAATTTGTAGCAGGGTTCCTCTTTCTGTGAACCGGAAGAACTTTATTAAACTACAGAATAGTATGTTGAAATTTCACATTAAAGGTAGGAGAGAAGATACAGCAAAGTATGCTCAACTTTGGATGCAAGGAGGTTGACTTTGTTTCCCCAATGGTTTTTGGCTCTCTACTTGTCTTGGTTGTGTTCTTCCCACAGGGACTTAAGTAATGCTATTATATATGTTTTTGCATACAGCCTTAAATGAGTATATTTTTGTTGGTGTATGGTTAAAATTATGAAATAGAACTCATCCTAAATGGGACTGGTAAGCTGACAGAGCAGTTTTTTAGAGCTCTCCATAATTTAATATGGATACTTGTAATTTCCAGCATTAGAGCTCAAAGATATCTGATGAAGTGCAGCTTTTTGAACTTGATACGAGTGTGTGTTGTCTGTGTTTTGGGTGACCTTTCTTATAGAAAGTGTTAATTCTAGACTGCTGCCTATGCAGGTAGTTTATCTCTTTTTTTCAGAAGCTTAACAGTTATCAGATGAATCCTAGAAGTGAAGAGAGGAATGGAAATTTTTTTTTCTTTTGAAAACTGTTTAAGAACCTACAAGACTATTTGGAAACTCCATAATTCAGCAAAACTTCAGTTTCATTAGCCACATAATTTAAACTAGTTGTAACTGTTTCTTAGAAACTACAGGTTTTGCTTCTGCTTTTTATTACTTATTATTACTTTAATTTTTTCTTTATTTTCTACCTGAAGGATCTTGTGAAATATTAATTCAAATCAATGCTGCTGTCTTTATGGGACAGTCGACAGCCTTGATGAGCTTAAGGACAGCTGTCATTCCAAAGCAGGCTGGATCTGTTTCTTTCTTTGCTATTGTGCGTTTTTGCATCTTCCAGGAGGCTGGCTGATGAGCCCAAAAACAGTTGTGTTTGAAAGCTGGTCATCATGCAGTCCTTAAGGAAACCAGGGCAGAAACGGCAGCTGTGTTTCATATGTACAACCGTAAAAGTAAAGTCTTGTGTTTGAAGCGCGATGGTACTTTGAAGTCATTTGCTATAGAACTCTTGTTCCTGTGTTGGACACAGGAGCATAATATTTTGTCTTTTGGTGTTAAGGGCTCGTATATATCTATTTAGAACCCAAAGAAGTCAGATGACTGTGTCTGTTACGCGTCAGATACAACATGTAGTTGGAACTGCGTTGACTATCACTGTAAAGCAGTTAATGATTTGTGAGGTTTAGTTTGCATCTTGTTTTTTAAATTATACTTCAGGGAAGATACTAGGGTTTGAAAAATCACCTGCAAGTAGCATCAACATCTGCATGTGCTTTTTTCATGAGTTTATTTTCTTTTTTTTTTTTAAAGAAGTCTATATCCTCCACCTGCTAGTGGTGACAGTCTTCTGAACATGAATCAAATACCAATAGATATGATATTTTCATAAATAACAGACAGTACCACTATCTTTAATTCTTGTAGCTTTGTCAGGTCACCATGGTGTTAACTCATATTTGAAACTGTCAAGTATCAATCTTTCTATTCAACTTGAACAATGCTGACACCATCCCAGTTCACACCGGTTTAAACTTTGAGTACCTGTGGAAGCTGCAAGAGATGTGGAGGCTAACCAAGGCCATAGACATTGGAGATGGAGGCCACTGCCAGCCCACGGGATGGTATAATTTTGGTGACGCTAGCAAGAAAGCTGGAATTGGAGTGTTCTTTTTCACTTCTAGCTTTGTGGATTCCTAAACATTTAAGAAAAGAAGAAACTGTCAAAAGACTTTTTTTTTTGCTGATTCTTCACTTTTTAAGAGCATTTGCAATTCAAAAATTATTTCAAAACTTCTTCCAGCTAAGAGGAGAGAGGACAGTGTCAAATAGGACCTTTCTAGCTGAATATTGACTCATAAAGCGTAAGATGAGGGATATTATCTTTCAAGAAATTGAGCAGCCTTCTGTCTCTTGCCATTTGACTCTTTGCGTGAATGACTCTTACTTCTGAAAAGACTTGATAAAGTTTTCAGCTTGCATCTGAATGAAGACAAATGGTACAAGATGGATAGGTAAAATGTAAGGTCATCTCCAAAGAAGAAAATTAAGATGAAGTAGAGGAAATGTGATTCTATGACAAAATGCGTAAAGATTTAAAGAATGGGGTCAGTGTAGGAAAATATGCTGTACAACCTGCTAGGGTAAAGCAGAGCATGGAGAAGAATGGAAAGCTGGAACAAATTGGAAAGTGAGAAAAAAGCTTAGTATGTTTACTTTAAAAACCTGAAATTTTCAAAGTTATGACATGTTACAGTATATGTATTAACAGACATACAAACTTCAGTAATGGACCAGAAACTCCTTTGTGGGTAGGTGTTTGAACCTAATATTGCCAATTTAAAATAGCGTCTGTGGCTCAAAACACTTTTGACCCAAATACAGGTTGAAACAAGGTGACATTAAGCCAGCATAGATCAGCAGGTAGATAATGGCCCATGTGTGGGCAGTCTAACTGCTGTTTAAATTCTTGTTTAAGGAACCTTAAGAACAAAAATTACGTGATTTAGTAGATGTTTCAGTAGTTTCTCTAAAGATAAGGACGGCAGGGTGGGAACTGATCTAAGTCAGTCGCAGGGAAGGATGATGGCATCTTGACTGGCAGTGTGAGAATAAGTCATGAGTGCCCTGGTAGCAACCCTGTGTGCTACTGTTTATTGCATGGATAGGCAGACGAGCAGCTGCTAGATGGATGTATAGAAAGGAGAGTTATGTACAAGGGAAGTAATTTTTAGGAGCAATATTCTAAACGTATGATGAATGTGTACGTTAGCAAGGTGAGATTTCATTGCTCAAGGCTAGGCAGAGCGTGTTATCCTAATAGTGATGCACATAAACACAGCATCAGTTTTCCAGTTATGTGAATAGGTTAGAAAAATGTTAAGTGTTCTACAGCTTAAATCTTCAGGACCTGGGTATGTAGAGATGATCACGTTGAATGTGACGCTTAGTTTTGTGGCCTCCATGACAGAGATGGGTGTCGCCAAAAGAAGTGATAAAAAAGGCAGAGAGAGGTCAGGAGATCCATTCGGCATACAGAGCAAAATCTGCTGGCTAGAAATCCATGGGAGGATGACAGAAAGCTAAACAAAAATCTGAGTTTATAACTCAGAAATTAGAAGTCAGATTTGGTGGAGATTGCAGAAGAGGTGTGATAGTTAATTTCTTCAGTTTTAAAATAAGATCTGCTTACTTTGCACAAGATACAGATATTGTAAAGGCGTTTCACTCTTGCTAGTGCACCCATTCTTTGATCTACTATTTCTAATAAATTATTTCAGGCTATTGTGATGGATATATTTTTGTTTTAATATACTTCAGGAGCTCAGACGTACTGAGAAGTGATATGATGTCATTTAAGCTACTATAGTTTGTCCTGGAAGGTAATTTCAGTCAGGTTAGTTACACCTACAGTGGAAAAAGATTTTTGCAAAAATCCATAGCTCTTATGGGTTAAGAGTGTGCGATTAGACAGTTAGTACAAATCGGTTGATATAACTAGCTTGTCTCTCAGCTTTGTAACTACTTTTGAAAGTAAAGGTGCAATTTAAAATGCTTCTCATAATTCCCAGTGTTTTTATGTTCTTGTGCCTCTAACCTCGACAGCCTGAAGTCAGAGCAAAACAATCCCCCTTACTTTGTGTAAGGACAAAACAAATCAGTTAAAAACTGGATGGGACAGGGCCACGTAACTATTCTTTCAATATTCCTGAATTGCTCTTTTGGTTGTGTGTTTCTAGTGAAAATAGAACTGTGTGTTACAAGCTCATTTAACAATTAAATCAAAATTGTGCTGATTATGAAACAGAAACGTAGATCTGACATTTGCAGTTCTCAATGTGTGTCTTAATACTGTAATGCTTTCATGACACTTACTGCCTTAGCTATTTCATATACCAATATTGGATGAGATGTGTGCTTGTATGAACATCTGTACTATGTTTGTATTCTTGCAAATAATTTTTAGAATATATTCTAGAATAATCTGTGGTGGAATAATGACCAAAGGATTTGTATGTTTTTGCAGTAGATGCCTTACCTTTATATATAGGCTAGATGTGTTTCTGCTTATTTTAAAATATTCAGTAGCTGCTTCTATATTTATCTGTGAACTTAAATGAATTCTTAATTTTTTGTTGTGCTTTACTCTCCTACTTTGGAGGAAAACAATTTGGTTTCAACTTCAGCATGGCTATCAGTATGATGACTGGAATTCTTAGTGGACCGTGGTTAAAGTAACAGTGCCTAGAAAACCAGAGAGGAAATGTTGGTGGGTTAATTATGTTACTTAAATATAAACCTGAGCTAGGCTGCAGTAGCTTTAGTAGCTGATGTATTTGAAAGTGAAATACTACTGTGGAAATGGGTGTATTAAAAAGAAAATACTGATAAGTAATTGATTTTTCTTCTGGTGTGCTTTGGTTCTGATTTACTATTTTATGGTAAAATTGGGCTGTGTTATCTCAGCCTTATTAAACCAAGGCTTAAAACCCATGAATGTTACCGCATGAAAATGGGGCATGGCAAACACCTTTCTTCTGAAAGTGAATTAACGTCTTAAAGATATACCTTGAAATGAGGTGAATTAGTCAGGGTTTATTGGAAGAAGTAGTGTCTGGTATAGCATCAGTTTATATACCTGGAAGATAGATCTACTTCAGTACTCTTAAGCTTGTGACTTAAGTTTAGTTATACCAAATTTAGTGATACGTACAAAATTTTACTGGGTTATCTTGTAGAAATGGTGTTAATAGCACACTTTCTTATAATAAAGGTATTTTCTGAGTCCTAGTTTGATAGGTGAGGTGCAAACAGTATTTTACAAAATATGTCTGCAGACTGACTTTTTCATAATCTTTGAGCTAATTAAAAGTCTTGAGATTTTTTCTTTACTTAATGGAGGTTATTGCCTTGAAGTAGTGAGGACAACTTGAGTAGTGCAGTGTCCCAATGTTCATTTGTATTCAGTTCCGTAACTCCTGTCAGCATCAATATGGCCACTGGTTTGCTGCTGTTATTTTCTCAAGTGCTGCCTCATTTGTTTGTGTCTCAACAACTTTTGGAATCTGTTAAAAGATGTAAAATCATGTCTGATGGTGAAGGTCACTTAAAAGGAGTTGGAGCCAAGCGTTATTTTCATGGAATTGTGCTTTTCTTAGAAACTCACTGTCATCTTTAGTCATGCCTTAGTCTTTGCTGGGACAGTACTGTTTTTCCTAGCTCTCAAGGAAAAGATAACCCTCAACTGTAGAAGAATTTATCAGTCTACATAATATTTGCAAAGATTAAGTACTAAACACGTTTTTTGTTTAAAATGGAGTTTAAATGCCAAAATTACCTTAACAAATGATCTTCCATAAAGCTGCAGCTATAGTCTTTACCCCCTGACTATGTAGGAATGTGGCAGAAGCGTTTCTTATTTTGTTTAGTGATGACACAAACTCTGCATGAGGAGCTGCTGCAGGCAAGTTTTCATGTTTTGATTGCCAAACATCATGGTCTCAACAGAAGCATCCCCCAGACATAGTATAATAATATTATGCATCATGTTTTCTTGCTTCAGGGTCCTTCTATGGTACAGCCCATATGTGCTGTAATGATAATGCTTTTAATAGATTGAGTGACTGAAAATTAAAAAGGATTAATCTGCAACATTTTAGCTCATGTAATACAGCTAGTGATAATTACAGAGTAGAGTGATGTGGCTTTCCAGTTTTTTGTTGTCTCACCTTTAATCATGGTGGAAGAGTAGTAAACAGTGAGCTGTGAGTGTCAAAGTGCAAGTGGGGAAGCAGTTTTGAAAGGTGAATATTTATTTGGGGAAAAAACTTCTCAGTTTTACTTGGACAAATGTATGTTAAAATACTTAGACAAATTCTCATTGCTTGCAGTAAGTGCTTTGGTATCTTTTGTAATCTTGGAAGCGCAGGTGGCTCCCTGTAACTGGCTGCCTCATTTTTTAACATAATACTGAAATTTACTAAAAAAGAAATATAAAGGCTTTTAAAATGTGTATTTAGATGTTGATACCTTCACACATATATGTGTGCACTCTTAAGAACAGGTTCTTGAAGTCCTGAAGAGAAAAGAAAACCAAATTTTAAAAAATGTTCGAATAGTATGCCCAAATTAACATATATATTGAGCAGCTGAAACAGCATATATATCCTGTTTGATTCTCAGCTATGTTCCTATTTATTTGGTTTTAGTAGTTTCACTTTCAATCACGGCTATTATTCACATTACTCTCTTTGAAAATATTGTTCCCATAGACAGGGAATCAGTTTACCTCTAAAGCTGCTGTATTTCTTTTCTTTCTTTCTTTTTTAAGCTTCAGTAACTTTTTTTACAGCAGGAGGATGTTTTTTATAAATTCATGGAAAATGAAAAGTAGTCTAGAACTTAATGTTTTCATATGCAACACTTTTACTATTTATTCCATAATTCCACAATATTTAATTTGTATTTATGTTTTGCTGATAAAACTCACATCTTTCTTGCCAAGTCCTAAGGAATGCCTGGATGCTACTTTCTGCTGAGAGCCAAGTGCATATGTTGCTAAGCTTATTTGATTTGCTCATGCACATTTCAGACAGAAAAAAAAAACCTCAAAATTTTGATTCTGTTGTGCAAAGTTTTAGTAAGAGTGTAATACTTACACAAGTAAACTTTTAACAGATGTTCAGATGCTCAAATTTTAGTTCTTCCATTAAAATAATTTCTTTGGATCCATTCCTGGTAGTGAAGTAAAATTTTTGGTGCACAGATGGAAACTTAGTATTAAAGAAATGTGTTCTAAGAATCTTATTGAAAAGTGCAAACCTAATTAACAATTTCTTATATCATGTGTTTTTATTTTTCTGTTTATATTCAAAGACCGTTGTGATTTAGTTCTTTGAATTCACTTTGATAAACAGTCTTTGACAATTTTCTGTTCTGAATGGAATTCACTATGAAAGATTGATTATCTAGAGATGCATACCTACTTGCCTCCCCAGAACTTCTTTTTCTCACTATGTATGTAGATATAAGGAAGCTCAACAATGAAGCACTTAATTTGATTTTGAGCTTCCTTGAAAGTATGATGTAAATGCAACTTTGCACATAAGCACATAAATGTAAAAAACTTACTGCGCTGATGTATTCTGCTCTAGGCGCACCTGCTTTAGCAGGGGGGTTGAACTAGATGGTCTCCAGAGGTCCCTTCCAACCCCTACCGTTCTGTGATTCTGCATTTTTAGATTCGTAGGGTGTTGATAATGCAGTAGATGTGACCTTGAAAGGTACGGTGGAGGTCATGCTGTGGAGTATGGTGATAAGACTGGCGGCTGAATGGGTCCCACACGCCCCGTGGGTTGAAAAATGGATATGAGAGCGCTGTGGGCCCTCTGCAGCAAGAGTTCATCCTAAAAGTGCCAGCAGCAGCAAGTGTAACTCCTGTACGTTTCCTCTGCTCTGTGTAACACAGCTGTTGGTAGAGAACAGTCCAGGTACTGACTAGCAGAGGCATTTACTGGCAGGTGTTCTTGTTGGCCTGCTGACAAAGGGGAAAATACCTAACCTATTTTTCTTGTAAAAAAAAAAAAAAAAAAACTGAAAAAATGTGGCAAGTTATGTTTATCTTACATTTATATGTGTATCCAGAATTGAGCGATGTATGTAAAAATGGGAAGTTTTTCAGTTCTAATTTGCTTTGTTTATCTTTCCCGTTTTTCTTTCTTCTTGTTTGTGTCCTTTTAGATATTTATGCTAGTTCAAAAAGTGAGAAGCGGGGTGGGATATTGATGACTACCTTTAAAAAAAATCTCTTTCATTATAATAAGACTTTACTCTTGTAAATTAGCATTGTAATCAACAATATACTATTTTCTCCATGTTTTTCAAGTGCTTGTCCTATTTTAAAACTCTACTTTAATCTGATGCTTGCTGAATTAGATTGTATTAGATTGTATCAATAAGTACTGTAGCAATATATGTACCTATAGCATAAATGTTACCTCTTCTTAAATCCTGGAGGTCAGTGTTTGTATGTAATTTTTTCTTCTGGAATGCTATATGTATTTTATCCTTGCTCCGCTAGTGATATTTATACATGGACATAGAACTGGCAACCTGCTGCTGAACAGTGTGGATCAGTGATACCACTGAGATCCTGAAATTATTTTTTTTAAATGCCTTCATTACTGCCTGACATTACTGGACCCTCATGGTCTGTGTAACTACTAGTCTTGAAACTTGAAACCTGTCCTGTATATTACCAAGATTTTTGTCTGCTTACAGATTTTGATCTAGCTGTTGATTTCAGCCTTTTGGAATATCTCTGCAAACGGAATAGGTGAAACGTCTTAAAACTATTCCACATAATGTAGAAAGATACATATTCTGGGCTTCAAACAAAGCAGCTATAAAACCATAAGCATTGTAAGAACTTTGTATTTCCAACAACTTAGTTATGTGGCATATGCATTTTTTTAAAATCTGGATAGATTAACTTAAATTCGTAGGAACAGGGAGAAGTGGGAATCTCTTAATAGAACTAGTTAACATTTGTCTGCTAGGTCAAAATTGTAGTGATGCATCATAGACAAGACTAGAATTAGCAGATTTTTAATTTTCTGTAGCTGTGGAATTTTTTGACCTGCACTGAACACATCTTGATTACAGTGGTTGCTCTTAAAAAATATCTTTAAGTTAATGCTTGAAAAAATTTTTTAAAAGATATATTAGAGTCTTCTTAAAAATGATGTAGCTTTTAGCTTTCCGTTTCCATTGTATCTTGCAGAATGATATGACATTTGTTTGTAAGTTAATACACAAACCCCAAGATTTATTTAGGATGTATAAATTAAAATCAGGAAATGCAATATTGATCTTCATGATCAGAAGTATGTGCAAGTATAGTAACTATATTTTGTTTTCTTTACAGAAACCATAGCCCATTAATGAGTTTTGGAGCCAGTTTTGTCAGTTTTCTGGTGAGTAGGTGGGAGCAGAGTATACATCTCTTCTCATGTGGTTCATGTTTGTATGTGCATGTGTGTGTGTTCATAACAGTGGATACTCCTATTTGTTTCTTTTTGTAAGACTTAATTTTTTCAAAGTTGTAGATTAAATGTAACTAGAAAATAAGTCCTGTTATATAAAACTTGTTTACTCATGTGGCTTGAATAGAAAGTAAAGGTTCTGTGATTCAGCTGCTCAAATGTATGAAATATTTATGTGTTCCATTAAAAAATCCATAGTAAAACTCTCTCTTAAATGAGTAGTAGAGGTATTATTAAAATAATACTTATAAATGCTGTTTCCCTGATAGTTCTTGCTATTGAAAATTTCTCCATCCATACTGCCAGTTGAAAGTTGTTAATTCAGTCCATTCACATTGCTTCCTTTTTGAATATGTAAGCACTGAGAATATTGTCTGACTAAAGAGTCATAATGAACAAGTTAGGCCTGTTAAATGTTTTTCTTTTTTTTTAATGTATTAAAAACGAGAATATCTTATATAAAAACTGAGAAAGTGTATTAGAAAATGTTTGGGTCTTGTTTTTCAGACTGTCTGAAAATTTATTCTGATTTTGCAACTTAATCTTAGGTTGCACCAGAAATTATCTATGGTAATACTCTTTTTAAAGACAATTAATTATAATATGCCAAAAATAGATAAGTTATGAATGAAATTAGTTTGAATCCTCTCAATATGGAAAAATTTATTGGTTAGGAAACCTACCGAGGTATATGCTTGCTTTTAAGTCAATGGAGAGGAGAAAGGAAAGAGGGAGAATCTCTCAGGCTTGCTTATCTGAATTGATGTGCTGAACCAGTATAACATCACGGTGCAGCATCAGTGGATCTTGAAAATATCTTGCTTAGCTACTGTTCTAAACATAGCAGTAGCACTTTGTGTGCCTCTGTCATTCAGAGCTTTTGTTTAATAAAGCATCAAGAAGTTACTTGTGCTGAGGTTCTTTCTAAGTTGGTTCAGCAGTAGTTGGAGTCAGATGCGTTTTTCTTCCTACATATGTAGGAATATTGAAAAATACAATAGCTGTTACTTGTTACTGACTTAGGAGGCCTGATATTTGTGTGGATGAATTATATAAAAGCAGTATCTGCACAGATCCAAATCATGCCTTACCTAACAATTTAAAATTAATTTATATAATTTTTCTTCTGCTAATTTAATGTGACAGTGCATTCAGTTTGACTGCCTCTGAAATTTTGTTAAGACAAGGGGGTAGGACTTAGTATGTTCTGAAATTTTGGTAAAGCACTCTCAAATCTCTAGTTTGGTATTTCTGTATAGAATTATGTGTACTGATCTGTGTGTGTATTAATATGTTTTAAGAAAAAAGTAAGTAGTATTGTCAGGTTTTTATGAAAACTTCTACTCTCCTATACCTTTTGTAGAAATAAAAATATTTGTGATTTTTATCATTCAAATGCGTTTGGGTTTTGGTAGAATGCCATGATGACATTTGAAGAAGAGAAAATGCAGCTGGCGTGTGATGACTTAAAGGCTACAGAGAAACTTTGTGAAAGTGAAGAAGCTGGAGTTATAGAAACAATCAAGAATAAAATTAAAAAGAATGTAAGAACATTATTTGCAAAATATGGAATTGTGTATTGGATAAATATTTTTGGAAACTTCCTTCCTGTCCTCTTTGTATTTTGAAAAGGTTATTTTTTATATGCGAAAAGCAGTTCAGATTAATAGTAAATTTAGAAATTAAGTCAAATATTTCGTTTGGATTTCCTAAGTAATTCCTCTTCTAAAGCAGCAGGTGGTGTTGATGTTAGTAGTTATTTTCTTAACACCTCAAATCAGTGACCTACTAAAATTATTTCAGGAAGCTTGTGGCCTGTCTGCTTCAGGCTAACTTTAATTCATACGTGCTCTAGTGATGTTCAAAATTTGTGATGTTGAGGCTGCATAGTGCTGTGTGCCAGGGATATTCCTAGGGAATTTTGCTTCCTTTTTTATATTTTTTTCCATTCTAAATAATGAAGGATGAATAAAGCATGCAGACAGGACTAGTTAAAGTGGAAGTATACAAATGTCGGATGAGTGGCTTGCCTAGTGTGACACAGCAGATCTACAGCAGAAAAAGAAGCCATTTCTCTTCAATATTTTGTTTACTTGATAAAAAGTATTGAACCTGACATAGTTAAATATCTACTTTTAAGAGGCACTGTGTTTTTCCTGCCACTTGTCATAAACCCCATTCTGTGCTCTTCCTACCATCTTTCAGTTGTCTGATTCATTTTGTAATAATTGAATTAAAATGTTCTGAATATTCATAGAATCTTAAGAAAAATAGCTGATAGCAAATACGTAAGGTTTCCCTGTTTTATTAAGTAGGAGCTTGCTTGATGAGCTATCAAAGAACATTTCGCATAGTTTTATGCTTCAAAATACTGCATTAATTTAGTAGCAGTGTTACCAACTGCAGTTAATATTTGTTTGTTTAATTTGGCAAATTTAAACTAGTATTCTGTATTATTTGTTAACATTTTTTTGTGCTCTGTGTTTGTATATTCCAAATAGGTTGATGGGCGGAAATCCACTGTGTCCATGATAGACCGTCTACAAAGACAAATAATTGTAGCAGACTGTCAAGTCTACTTGGCTGTGCTCTCGTTTGTAAAGCAAGAGTTATCAGGTGTGCCGTGGCTTTAATGTTTAGATACATTTTTTGCATTATTTTCTTTTAGCAAAGCTTGATCATAAGGTGGCAATATGACTTATCAATAAAGATGATTGTTTTGTAAGAAAGAGCACAGTTCCATCTGAAACGTTCCAAGATTGGTACACTTGAAGAGGTATTGTTCTGCCATTGTGTAGGTAGTAGCATCATAAATAAGATGAGTTTGATTTCTACAGATCACAGCTTTCCAGTTTTTTCATACCAATAATCATATTCAGCAATTCTCCTCAGATAGGTTGGAATCCTTTGCATGTTCCTATAGAGGCATTTGAGGACTTGGTATGAAGATGGATAGCATCTGCATGCTTCATGTGGCCTGCAAGGTAAAAAAAGGCTATCAACAGCTGAAGTCCAGGCCACCAGGGAAATCGTGATGTCCCATATGCATTATGTTCATGACAACTCAAGGGGATGACAAACTGCCAGCGGAAGTAATTTCAAATGAAGTGTGTTGAAGATGGAACTGCTGAATCAGTTCTTATTCTCTGGTCACCAAAGTGCGTCCTTGCATGCTAAAGAGGTTAATCCTGTCGTGTTGAATACAAACCTCCTCGTCTCAGCTGCAAAGCTATTTCTGATGTTCTCTTGCATTCCTGGATCTCTTGCATAATCTTAAAACATGTCTTCATCTGTGAGTGTATAGAAAACGTAGTCAAGGTCATACACAAAGTGAGCACGTTCCCAGGTTCTTGCCAAATCGATGAATCGTAGAATCATAGAATGGTAGGGGTTGGAAGGGACCTCTAGAAATCATCTAGTCCAACCCCCCTGCTCAAGCAGGTTAGCCTAGAGCAGGTTGCACAGGAATGCATCCAGGTGGGTTTTGAATATCTCCAGAGAAGGAGACTCCACAACCTCTCTGGGCAGCCTGTTCCAGTGCTCTGTTACCCTCACAGTAAAGAAGTTCCTCCTCATGTTCAGGTGGAACT
>VZSC01011391.1:153905-184177 GCA_013398225.1 Steatornis caripensis
GGGCCCACATTTTCCCTAGTCTTCCTTTTGCTGCCAATGTACCTATAGAAGCCTTTCTTGTTGTCCTTAACCTCCCTTGCCAGATTTAATTCCAGTCGGGCCTTAGCCTTCCGTGTTGCATCCCTGCATGTTCTGACAATAGTCCTATATTCCTCCCAAGTAGCTAGTCCTTTTTTCCACATCCTGTAAACTTCCTTCTTCCCTTTGAGTTTTTTTGCGACCTCCTTGTTCATCCATGAAGACCAAGAGATGACAGTCAGACTAGATTGTCAGTGATAACCCTGATGATCAGCTGAAAGGAATCAGGGAAATAATGTTCAGATTATTTAAAATAACACTAAGATCTTCAGTCAAGGACATAACGCTTTCTGTGATGCGCAGACTTGATTTCTTCAAGCTGTGGCATCAAGAATGTGTTTGGTTCTAGCTTGCAGAAATTCAGGGAGTATTGCTGTCTGCTGTGTGTGTAGTGCTGCAGAAAGGTTTTCTTACTACTTTTGATGCAGTTCTGCGTTTTCATTTGTGGGGTTTTTTCCTCCCTCTTGAAGCTTTTTTCTTATTTTAGTATATATTCTGCAGCTGCATAACTGGGTTGGATGCTGTAGCTGAGGGTGGCGTCTATTCCCTTTCTCTTGTCTGCTGCTCAAGAGCTGAAGTGGGTAGCAGAGTACTGCAGAACATGCAGTATATTTGCGTTGCTCTACTGAGTAAAAGATATACATGAAATCTAGTTAAAATTCTGAGCGGTTAAATGCCACCTCAGCAACTGCTAGTTACTGCCATTGGTGAACCGTTGGATCCATTATTTCAGTTTTTTGAGTATATTATCTTTCTCAGTATGTACAAACATCTTTTGTTTTTTATTGTGTTTCTGTACAGAAATAGCAACCAGATTATTGAAATGACTGTAATTTCAAAAATAAACATAGCCAGATAAATATTTCTCATCAGGGAATGGATGAAAGATTTCTTGTTTTTTTCTTCCCAGAACAGTTTGACAAGAAGCATATGATGACATGCAAGCTGCTTTCTCATATGCCTAACACATTTTTGATTTTCCTTTCCACCCTCATGGATGTATTAGAAATAGTTTCATCATAAAGTTAGTAACACAAGCTTATATTAGCTTCCTACAGCAATATTGAACTACCTTTTCTTGATTTTTACCACTGCTGTCATGGGTCTGGCTACTTTCAGAAGTTCATACTGGAAAATAAGCACAGTGATTTGGCTTGATTTAATCTTTGTGTTTAAAAAGTCAGAAATTAATTGTTTTCATTTGTTAGAGTGTTATCTTAGTATAGCAAATCTGTTAGGGTTATGTTATGTTAGTGAACTGTTCATGACAGCGCACTAATGGAAGTAAAGCCTAAAACTGTACTTCTTTTCCACATCCTATCTTTTCCATTTGATGTATGCATCAGAACACAGTAGTTAGCTATTAGCAGAAACACTACCTGTAGGAGAAGTAAAATGTGAGGTTTTCCTCATTATTTGTCTGCTGCATTGCTATGCATAGTTGTACGAGCATTTATCTTGTGGTGAACCGTATTGTATAACTTTTAAAATACTCTGTGCAGCCCAGAAGTGGCCTAATTGCTTAAAATTGAAGTAACGTTAGTCTTGTAATGCAGCTGAACCATGACAGGGGTTTACCTTTTTTTATTGTAACACTTTAATATGGAAATCAAGATAGAGGATTAATTTTTTTAATACTGAAGTTCATGTTGACAGAACCCTTCTGTCACAACCAAGAATACAAATTTTGCAGTCTTTCTCAGTGTGATTTCCTGAGACTATCAAACTAGCTTCATCCCCTCTTCATACAAGAATCCGAAAAGAGGTAGTCTAGTCAGTGATGGTACTTTCTCTAGAAATGTTTTTTTGTAATTGGAAGGATTTTGTCAAAGATGTCAAAGGCTTGTAAAGACTGGTTTGATATTAATAGCGTTTTCCTTTTCTTTGACACACCCCACCTGTTATGATCTAATTCTGGCATCAGTTATAACACTGATGTCTGCAAATGTGGTGGTATCTGTTTAGAACACTGCTGCTGTAACCATGCTTTTATTTTTTTTTCTCATTTTTAGTTAACTCCTTTGTCACTGCAGTTCCTAATTCTCAGGGCTCTATGAGAGACAAAATGCTGATGTATGCTTTTACAATTAACATGTACAAGTATATTCTGTGTTTGTTTTCTGTTTACCACTTATCCTTATCCAAGGATGTGATATAACCAAGATGAATGCTGTGTAAATAGGCAAATTGGACGTCTTCATCTTTTGCTGTCATGCATTTCTTTACCCTCCTGTAAAGAGGGTAATGAGACTGAGAATTCTCTCATTCTCAACTGACAATGCTCAAGACCAGATTTTTAGGGAAATTTAGGTACTCAGCTTGCTTTTGAAATTGAGGAAGTTAGGCAACTGAAAAATGTTTTTATAACATAAAATTAATGCATTCTTAAATTTTTTTCTCTGATCTTTTTCTTAATCATAAGGTGCTGTGTTCATATGAGGGTCAGGGAAGTTATAGTGTTGAAAACTTTACAGTGTAACCCAAAGGAAGTGATTTTCTTAGTATTTTCCCCTCAACTGTCTTTTTAATGTCATTTGGGCTTAAGAGGTCTGATCTTTTTGAGTTTTGCTTCTCAGTGTTTGCCAGGCAGCCATTTCATCTCCACTCTTGTGGAGCAGAATCCAGCATTAAGTTCTCTGATTTCTTTCTTTGTTTCTGTCAGCTGTATTGCTGCATAGCTAAAGAGAAGCCCCTTTGTATTGCTTGCTGTTTTAAAGTCTCTGGTTGAAAAACACTTAAGTTTATAGTGCCCACTATGAAAGACCTCTTCAAGTTGACACTAGTAATTACAAAATCCTTTATATAATACGTTAGTGCAAATAGAGCATCGTAGGATTTGTGAAATAGCATTTGCTACTTACTGTGTTCCACTTCTGAAATACGAAATATTTTTTTCCTTGATTTTTTAGCATACATAAAAGGTGGGTGGATACTCCGAAAAGCCTGGAAAATTTACAATAAGTGCTATACGGACATTAATACACTTCAGGAAATATATCAGAAGAAAACAACTCAGGAATCCTTGACTTCTGATGCTGCAAATGATAATCATATTGCCGCAGAAGGTGTAACGGAGGATTCGCTAAACAGACTGAAAGGTGCTGTTAGCTTTGGATATGGACTTTTTCATCTTTGCATATCCATGGTGCCCCCAAACCTGCTCAAAATCATCAACCTGCTGGGTTTTCCTGGAGACCGCCTACAGGGGCTTTCTTCACTGATGTATGCAAGTGAAAGTAAGGACATGAAGGCCCCTTTAGCTACGTGAGTAGCTATATTGAAATGCTTTGGTAGATAACTTAGTACTGAAAGTAAGTAAATGGAAAAAAGTCAAAACCAGAAAACCATTTTGCTTTAAAGGAAACAACAGCAGGTAAAATAAACTTGTAGTTTGTTGTTTAACATGCCATGGTTTAGTAAATTCATCACTTATTAGTGTATGAGATCTCTCTGCTGTTAGTTATTTACATGTACTTGGGGTTCGTTTTGGTGTTTTCCTGTATTCTTCAATACCTGCCATTCTAATGTCTAGTAGTATATATGTCAGCAGAGTAAATAAAAGCACCCCCTGAAGGCTAAGTAAATTTACCGGAGTATTATTCTCTGCTATGGAAATCATACTGTTTTGTATTGACGTCACTTAGCTATTTGTCCTTACTGTTAGCCAGAGATCTTTTCCAGTTTAGTTTTTGCATCTGAGTAAAATGGGATGTTCCCTTGTAGTCTTTTCAGAGGAGTGTTTTTTGTGTACTCTTTTTCCCAAGCCTTTGTACGGCGTTCAGGTCTTTTTATCAGGTGAAAGGTTAGCCACACCTAATTTAAACTGCTCTCATTATCTCCAGTATGCTTTTACTTCTGGAGCCTCCTGCAGGCGCCATCAAATGTCACTTTTGAGACATTGACAGCAGAGCTAAAGTCTCTTCTGCTTGAGGAGAAGAATTGGATTTTCTGAGTGGTTAAGAAAGCTTAAGATTAAATGTTCCTGTTGATTTGTTATTTCTCCTTTCTGGGGAAGAAAAACGATAAGTTTTGGGATGTTTCCTCCTTCAGGTGGTCTTGGAAATCTTTGTGCTCTGCTCTTGTTTCCAGTAGCGATGTAGGTCATGTAGATGTCTGCCCTTCTGAGCACTGGAAGTATTTCTGTTTGACATTGATTTCAAGTGTATCTGCTGATTTATGTTTTATTTTTGTTGTTGGTTTTGTTTGTGGTTTCGGGGGGGGGGGGGTCCCCCCATCTAATGAACAATGTGTTTTCAAAGTTTTCCTGTGGGTTTTCTTTTTTAAAAATCTGTAGAGTTCTAAAGGCTCAACTGCTTTGATATAAGCTTGTTACTTTACCTTTGGGTAATGTGCACTGAATTGTATGCTCAGACGCAGTTTAGAAGTACATTGATTTATGGCAATAGTATTGTGTTTGTTTTAAAGCCAGGCCGTGTAAGAAATTTAAAAATTAAAATTTGCCTGTCTACAATGTTACCCTTGAATTTCTGTTTACGAGCTGTAATCCTTTTTACTCTTTATGTTTCTTTTAGATTAGCACTGTTGTGGTACCACACAGTTGTGCGTCCCTTTTTTGCCCTTGATGGCAGCGATAACAAGGCAGGATTGAAAGAGGCGAAAGAAATTCTTGCAAAAAAAGAATCTGCTTATCCAAATTCTTCTCTGTTCATGTTCTTTAAGGGAAGGATACAGCGATTAGAGGTATTGCATGTTTTCTTTCCTTTGACTGATTTCCCTTTCCCAACCGTGTGTTATTTTATGTTTTTCTGATGTGGATGAACTGTGCAAGCTTCAGTAAATTGTGACTAAAGATACAGATACGTGGAAAGATAATTAAGAAGAGAGGATTAACTCGTTCCTAGTTTCAAGTTCTCATGCCAAACCTTCTCTTTCAGTGCTTCTGTCTCAGGTAATGGCACTTTGAAATTCTTTTTCAACTACTTGATACATTTGTAGCTCTGTGCTAGAAGGAAGTGTTTTTGGTCACTCATGAGTTTCTTGTGGTATAAATAGCTATTTCAGTTTTGCTTGTCAAGCTAAGATCTCAGCGTTATCTGCTGAGTACACAGCATTTATCTTCCCCTTTTCATTTTGTGCTTTGTTCATATACAGCTAATTCTCTGCAATAATTTTCCTCAAATAACTTGCTTTTGCTTTTAAGAGGTCAAACCGGGATGTTTTCTGTTGCTAAGGCTGAGTTCTGACCCAAGCAGAAATGTATTCTATGGAAATGTGTTTGTGAATGCTGTTGCAGTCTTGTTCAAACACTGCAGCAACCTCATGATTTTTGGCTGAGTTATTCTTTAAGAATCTGTGGTAATACAAGACAGTTGTGAGTACTTTAAACTACTTGACTCCTAGCTACTGCTTTTATCAGACCAGAATATTTCCAGAGTGATTACATTAACAAGAAAACCCAACACAGAAGCACAAACCCAGAATGTTCAAACTCTTCATCTCAACATACTTATAAATCTAATCCAGATCTTAAGTGCTGGTCATTCTTTGCTAGAGTTTGCAGTTAACTCTCGCAAATACAGCTTAATATTTTGCAGGAGGTAGCATCAGTAACAGAACAGAGGGGCAGGCTTCAGTGACATATTAGATTTTGCAGGCATATTCTTGCATAGGATTTGGATGTTGTTTTTCTTTTTTTGCTGTCCTGAAAGGAACAGTGCATTTCGGGAATTGCGCTGTCACAGGCAAGCTGTCAGTCGTTGGGAAGTATTGCTGTTTTCTGAGTGGGAAAGATTTTAATGGGCTCTGTTCAATTATATGCATCTTCCGTTTTTATGGTAAAAATTAAATTTGTTAGGAATAGCTATACATTGAGTACAAGTGCAGTTAAAAATGTAAATGTTTTGATTGCCAGAGTATGACTTAGTGTTTGGAAGTCTTCCTCCCCCCCTTCATGTTTGGTGTAATGAAGAATAGAATTCAACTGATTATTCTGACTTTCAGGGCAAGCTAGGGCAAAATTGTGAGTATAAGTTGTCAATAAACTGAGTATATGTTTCTATGTGTAAATACAGAGGTTAGGTTTGGGATGAGTGTCAGTTTCTTGTAGTAAGTCCCTTTCTGGAGTACCCTTATGTTTCAAAGCGGAGTTCTTTACATGTTATCTTACAGTATTTGTATATTAAATGGTGGCAGTATATAGACACCAAAGTTTAGCTCCAAGTGAAAAAGTTTGTGCCAGAGACGGTGTGGCCATGTTAACAAAGTTAGTTAGCTTATGCAGGTGGAATGCTGTGCATTGTGCTGTGTAGCCGTACCCTTAGTCAGCAGAAAGCTTATCGGTTGCTAACAGGAATTAAAATGTCTCTTTGCTATTCATGTATTTGTTTGCATGAGAGCTTTTGCATTCAGCAGCCTCTTCCCTCCACTTGGTCATTGTTTTGTTCTAAGTGGTACCCTATGACTGAGGCTTTGCTTTGTATAAATGTTTTGGTTAAACGTCTCAGGCTCTTCCGTAGACTCTGTTAGGAATTTACAAGCTTAATTTGCTCAAATGTTGATGTATTCGTGAAGGCAGATATGTGACTGGTGGCAATGGCATGGGGAGCTGCACTAGATTTCTGCACAATACGCTTGTGGTTGCATCTAGGTATTGGGCATTCATTGGGCTCACAGCACCCATTGTACATTCTGAACCAGAAGTGCACGTACACTCTTAGACTACAAACTAGCACGCCAAGTTGTAATTTCTGCCTCATCCCCAAGGTGGGTGAGGAGAGCTCCTGCAAAGCCTGGGAAGTGCTTATGTGACCTTCCTTGAAATTATTAATACACAGGTAGGTTTAAATTCTTTCCACCAGGCATGGGAATATTATTTACAGATGGTTTACTGGTATTGGGAAGTTTGTGATTTAACCTGTATGCACTTAAAAGTATACCTTGAGCTGAAGCTTATATATTTTGTAGTCTTTAACATCTGTCATCTTTTAACAGTTCTGTGATAAAATCTAATTGTACATAGATGAAAGGCATCTTAGATGTTATACAGAAGAGCTTGTGTGTTCTGGAAGTACAGATTCAGTAATGGACATTGTAGGCTTTGTATTAGAGCCTACTAGCACTCAGCCTATCAGGTTTTTTTATAGACTTTGATCCTGCATATGTTTTTATGTAACTTTCAGCTGATGCTATATTCAGGTTTTGTTAGCAAGTCTGCATACACCTATGTATCTCTGTGTGTGGTTTTTCTTTTCTATGGAGAAAAGAAACAGTTCGGCCATGGACACCTGGAGGCAGGGAAACTGTTCAAAAGGCAGCAGCAGTAATGCAAGACTGGACAGTGAGACACAAATCTGACAAAGGAGAAAACTGCCAAGGAAGGCAGTCGAGGAGAAAGGAAGATTTCACTGTGACAGTGCTATGAAAGACCAGTGAAGAGCATGTGACTGTATAATGCCTTGTGCACCAAAAAGCATGTATGAATATTAGTCAATAAAAGCCTTAACAGACTTTGGTTTTCTAAGAAGTAGCCTTACAGGTACTATAAATGTGGACCAAATTATCTTTTTACTTTTTTCCCACGATTCACATTTTTGAGAAATAAAGTCTGAAAGCGTTTGGAGACTATTGAAATGAATGAGTTAAGAGAAGGGAGAGTAGGAGGGTCTGGGAAAGCTGGAATAAAAGTGCACCAGAAAGTTAAAGGTTGTACTGATAGGCTGATCAAATGTCTTTTTTTTTTTTTCCGTCCCCAAAGAGTAGGTTAAGAGACTGCATATTAGAAGTAGCATTTTTACTGATGTTTACGTAATTCACTGAGGCTGTTTTTATGGACATAACTATTGCTGTGCTTGACTTGTGGTTGTATGGTATGTATTCCAGCCTCACGAGTATTTCTTTATGAATGTCTGACTGTTTCTGTCTTTGAAATACTTTCTACTAAAGCTGATAATGATGTTCCATGTAAGCTTAAGCTACTAAAAACAAGTGAGAATTTATACTTGTGCCTAAAGGGTACTTACAAATTTAATTATTATAATAGCTGCTGAAACCCACTGGTGTGAAATCCAGTTTCCAGCTGTACCCTTGGGCCTTTCTTGTTACTGTGAAAATAAAAGTATTACTGTCCATTTGCTAAATGTATACTGTCTAATATTATAATTATATGTTAATAAATACCAATTTACTTTTGAGACTGTGACTTAGACTATTCAAGTGTGGTATTGTGGCCAGTAGTGAAAGATGCAGATGGTGGTAGCATTAAAGAGGGCAGAGTAAAAGGTGGTGTTCTGATTCTTACGTATTCCTGCATTTTAACTTGCAATTTTGCTTTATTTTTTTTCCCCATAATCAGCAACACTTTTAAAAATCTCCATATACTTTTTTAAATACTACAAACCACCCCCCTCAGAATCGCCCAACTCAGAAATAGTTAAATAGATTGATAGTGGAGAGAGGTAAGGGTATAAAGCAAAAATAATGTTTGACAAAATCATGAGCTGGGCAAGATTGCTTCTCTTTGACTGCGAACAGACTCTGGGTGTGTATGTATAAATAACAAGAAATCTCTGGGGCTGGGACAAAAACCTCAGGTTCTGAGGCTTGATGTACAGAGTTCAGTTGGTATGGGTGCATGTTAAGAGCCTGAAGGAAAAAATACTAAATACTCCAGCTGATGGGCAAAACATTGAGGTGTGCTACAGTGTGTTTGATGTGCAGGCTGGTGAAAATGTGCACTGGTATTGCGGGCTCAAGTGTAATGCTGACAAGTACGCTTGCCTTTTTTAGTTACCTTTTGTAGACGTCTTGTTATCAGTGGTATCATTCTTGTTTAGGAGTGGGAGAGCGTGGCACAGAAAAGTAAACTGAGGGCAAGAGTAATAATAAGCATGGAAAAGCCTTAAATGAATTTTCTGAAATAAAGTCACAATGATGTCTTAAGAAATTTTCAGAGCTTGTGTAACGTCAAGATTTATTTTCAGGAATTGTACTGGCCTCTCTGGTTACTCATTCTAGGCTATAAAATACAGAATCTTAGTTTTCTTCTGATTTTGTGGCATGTCTATGGAAAATGGAGGGGGGCATGTTGAGGAATAGGAAATACAGGCTTTGAAACTTCCATATAGTGTTCTCCAGTGTAAATTGTCCCCTTTTAGATATTGTTTGCTGGTTTCCCCTTAATTGCGAATGTGACTTCTTAAAAACTTGACAAATTCATAGTGTTGATCGAGAATAGAGAGGTCCTGGGAGAGGGAAAGTGTCCTGAGATTTCAGAACAATGCTGCGGGAAAAACTTGTGTCAACTCAGGAAGCCGCCTTGGCTCGGAAGCTCTGTAGATGCTTAGTTGCAGGGTTGGGGTGTTTTTGGTTGAAGTCAAGAAACGTAAGATTAGGGTTCTCACATTAGCTTTAATAACCTGCTTTATAGTTATGTAGTTCTGTATATTACACATTTGATGGATTAATCTTTTTTTTGTCTTGTGTATGATGTCCAAGAAGAGGCCTGTTGAAGGAATTACAATTGTGTGTGTATTTACATCTCAAAACATCAATTTCAGGTATCAGCTATGATGGTATACTTGCAGGCTCTTGGGACTTAATAACTCTTTCTGTTTATTCTTTGAAATGGTAAATGGATAGTAATTAATTTATTTTAAGAATTAGCACTAAGAGTAGAAATTCGTATTTCAGCATGTTGTCACAATCCCTGGAGATGACTGAAACTTTATTAAGGAATGTCTCTGAAACATACTCACTGAGCTTGATGCTTAAGGAAACTTAGATGTCAAAACACTTGAGAGATTTAGACAGTTAGAGAAATGGATTATAGATGATTGAATATTTCACTAACTGGACTTGTATATTACTAGGTGGTCAGTATTTCCTGTGCTGCCCCAGGCTGATGTATGGCATTGCAGACGATGATGTAACTGCTGTTAGTTATTGTGTGGAATAACGTGCCCTACAAATGAGAGATTTATATTTTCAAATGTTTAGGGGTTTTAGGTTTTTAGAAGGTGTCTTCACAGAGGACTAAATATTTTGTGGGGTTTTTTTTCCTCAGAAGCGTTCAAAACATTTACTGAACTTGTGAACTTCTTAGCACAAAGACAAAGTTTTAAGCTGATGTGATTTTACTTTATTTTTTCTGGAAGACTGGGCTCGTAACACTTATTTTGCAGGAAGTCATGTTGGAGTGATCAGTGGAGTAATGTGTAGTACAGAGAATGTGCTACTACAAAAGTAAAGAAGGTGTACATTGCTCAGGCTCCCTGGTAACTTCGAGGGCAGATATAACTCACTTGTCTTTCTGCATAGTATGTTCTTCTGTTATGCCGGCAAGCATCTTAGTCTAATCACTGTTTCGTTTTCAGGAATTTACAGTGTTTGTATTGGTACAGCTGTGGATCCTTTTGCTGGCAGTTGTGTTGTCTTGATGCAATATATATGATTTACCCTTAAATTGTTCCTTAGCAACTAAAATAGTTTTCCCTGGTGAGACAAAGAAGAAAATCTAATAAAATCACTTTAGAGCTCTGTGTGTGTGGTCTTAAGATTCAGCACTGCAGTTTTTTTCAGGAATTTCTTAATTCATTTATGCTTGCGTAGATGACAGGTTTGCTTTTTCAAGGGTTTCTTTCACCTGCCTGCTTAGCCAGCAGAGAGTGGCTTAAAGATTCTTCTGTTGTATAAATTGTTACAATTGTATGTGAGAATAAATATAGGAACACTATTGAAGTGGGTATATAGGCCATACTGGGATATATTGTGTGTCTGTATATAAAGCTAATTAAATGTTGATTTACATTTCCCCTGCCCCTTTATGATGATGAGCGAAGTTCCATCCTAAACTGGGAAAACTAGAAGTTAAGGTAGTCAAAAGAATTATCGTTCTAGTCCTTACAACACTCTCAGCCTCTTTTTGCTAAGCTATTGGTAACTAATGATTTTATCAAAATATTTTTTATCTCATATGCCTTTTTATCTTCTTAGATGTCATGCAGCATTTATGAATTCTCTATTAACTGTTTCTTAAAGTGATTACTGAGAGATGTGGAAAATGGTGAAATAGTTCAAAAGAAATAAATTAAACATTAAAGATACCCTTATTGTGCAGAAAGATAAACTTTATTGGCAGATGCTAAAAATGTATGACTTCTAAAGGTGGAATGACTAATAAGAGTAGAAATGAGATTTCTCAAAAGCTTGGTGCACAAAACCAATGGATTTTGAACTTAATAGCAAATAGAAGGAATACAGCCACATATTTTTAAGGTTGAGAGATTATCTGAATTGTCTGTAAGTTATTGGTGATTGTTATTACATTATTAAACTTCTCAAGTATAACCCCGACTTAAAATTCTGTTCCACATTTCTCTGTTTTTATATGACTTTTAAAGTGTAAGTTCCTTACTGTATGTTTTAATTTTTACTGTTGCACATGGTGGAACTGTTTGTTAGTACTTGCAAGCAAATGCTTTGCATTCTTCTCTAAAGTTTCTTTTAAATATAAATCTGAGTACTTTTTATTAGTGATTCTTACTTCTCTTGTCTCTCATAATTTGACTTTTGTATTATGTTTTATAATGTGAACATGAAATATATGCAAAAATCTGTTCACTATGGGACTTCTTTAACGTGTTCATTTATGGTTGTAAATAAAGGCTTTGTCATAATTTGCCTGTGCTTCCATTCAAAAGTGATCAGGTCGAGAGAACTGGGAGGAGGGAAGCTGGCCAAAGGAATGGCAGTGTGGAGCTGGTATATTGAATTAATGTTAGCCCTTCTCCTTCAAACTATTAAGATCTACGATGGGTTTTAGCTCATTTAAAATAATCTAGAGTCTGAAATTAATTTTGAGGTTTTCCTTTCAATGAAATGTGCCTCTTCCATCTTATCAAACCAAAGCCTGCAATCTGTAAGACACTTTGCTTTTTTTAAAACCATATAGTTATTTTTACCTATTAACAGAAATCTGAATGTTTTCTTTCTTAAAATCAAATTATCTAACAAATTTTAAATTTCAGACATCTGAATTTTTTTTTTCCTTCTTTCACTTTTGCTAGTGTCAAATCAATAGTGCCTTGACCTCATTTCATACTGCTTTGGAACTTGCAACAGAGCAAAGGGAGATTCAACATGTCTGCTTATATGAAATAGGTGAGTTGGATATGTTTATATTATAAATAGCTCACTTTTAAGATTAGACTAATAACTTCAGTAAACAAACTGGATTATTTTTATTAGGATTTAAAAAAAGGTTTTAGAATACTGGCCTTTGTCTTTGATGAATTATGGTAATAATCCTGTCTTCTTGTTTGGGCAAGTAGAATTCATCGATTTCTCAGAATTTTTGTTTTCTGCAAATACAAGGTGATGCAAAATCAGAGAGTAGACTATAGAATCAAGGGCAAACTGTTCATCTACAGAATATTATTTAAAATGAGAAATTAATTTATCTGACTTGTCTGTGGAATCACAATTTCTGTGCCAAAAAAACTAGTCGATCTATTGAAGTTTCACAATTTGCAGGACCTACATTTCATTTTCATTTCCTTCTGTCAATAGCAGTATATGCTATATGTTCTTAATTTGCATACAGATCTTTAGAGCAGAGAAGATAGGTTGCGTCAAGCTTTAAATGTGTCTTGTTAAGGGATCTTTTCACAGTGAGGAAGAATAAGGGAGCAAGTAGTAGCTTTGTAAGTGTCAGCATCCCACAAAACATAGTATTTAAATACCAAAAAAAAGAGCTTTTGGTGTCTGTATAGTTTGTTGTTGCTCTGAAATTGAGTCATTGCTTTGTATGGAATCTTACAGTTTGGCTCTTGCCAATAAATTTAAACCAGGCTTTAAATTTATGACATTGAGTTGTTTTAACTTTCCCAGTTACTGGTATACTTGTTCAACTAGCTCCAGCTCTCATAACAGACTGTGTGCTTCAGTAATGTTGACACCAAATTTGAAAGACTGTGCTTTCTCCAAAGTTAAATTGGTCTTGTTTTTAGGTTGGTGCAGCATGATAGAGATGAATTTCAAAGATGCATTTGAATCCTTTGAAAGGCTTAAAAATGAATCCAGGTGGTCCCAGTGCTACTATGCTTATTTAACAGCAGGTGAGTATATTCAATGTGTTGGATAAGTGATAAATCAGTGATGCGATAAGGTTTTGGCACTGTTTTGTTTTGGGAGACTTTCTAGTGCACATAGTGCCTTCGACGCTGCCTGCTGCTTATGCAGCTTTACGCCAGACTTGACTTACATAATTTTGTTCGTTTATATAATGTACACTTGTATGCATGCATGTGCATGTGCGTTAGTACTGCACCCCTCCCTCCCTGCGCCCCTCTCTCCCTACACCCCTCTCCCCCTTCTTCTAGATGTAGATACAATTGTCATTGTAGTGACAGGTCACATAACACTGTATTGCAAATATTTAATAAATAAATCCTTAGACGTTGGGTGGTATTAGTTCTTTTAAGGTACAAAAGGTACAAAAAGGAAGTACTGACATGTTAATGATCACAGAGGGTACCTGGGAGAGTTGGGATTTGCATGTTTGTCAAATCCGTAGTCTTGGATCCTTTCTGGAAGTGAGTGTGTGTTTTCCTGTGACCGTATGGCATCTAATCTTAATTTTTCCTGTTTAATATCCCGGTAGTGTTAACACATTTTTGTTTCTGTGTTCTTACAGTGTGTCAGGGAGCCACTGGTGATGTCAATGGTGCTCAGAATGTGTTCAAGGAAGTTCAGAAGCTTTTCAAAAGGAAAAACAATCAGATTGAACAATTTTCAGTGAAAAAGGTTTGGTTTAGCATAGGCTGACTTGTTTCAGTACAGTAATTACACTTGGCAATTATGCTGGTTTCTTTACCACTATTTATTTTTAAAGGGTGTATCTGTTTTCTCCTGTGTTGCTTCTGTAGAATTGGTGGGAAGGATTCAGGTGGAAAAACAATAGTGTCATCTATTTTAAGGACCTAGCAAAAGAAATGTGAATTAGCTATTCACTTTACAACTAAAGTAATTATTAAAGATAAAAATACATGATACTGTAGTTGCTTTGGTAATTTTCCTTCCAGCTCTGCCTTTCTTACTCCTTTTTGTCTTGTCTTGTTTGTTAAAGCCTTGATTTTTTTTTTTTGAAAGCTAGGAATTTTCTAGGAAATATCTCCCAACTGATGCTCTTGCAGATGTTTCCGTTTCAGCAGCCAGTCAGTGTGTACTTGCGATTGTGAAATACAGTAAAACAAATCTAGGCTGCATCCAAGGAAGCTTTGATTTTGATTAATATGTAAGCCCTTAAATTAATTGAGAGATTTTGCTGTTTAAAGTCTTTAGGCTAAGTTACCAGTGACTTTATTTTCATAAAATTTTTGGATGCTTTCGTGAAGCAGAATTACTGTTTGTGATACATTGTTTGTCAAGATTATGTTCCCTGTAAAAGGACAGATGACAGGTCTCCCTTCCCTCTTTCTCCCCACTTTTGCAGGCAGATAGATTTAGAAAACAAATGCCGACCAAAGAGCTCTGTGTCTTGGCATCCATTGAAGTATTGTACTTATGGAAAGCCCTTCCAAACTGTTCCCTCTCGAACTTACAGCATATGAGCCAAGGTATGATATGGTTCCTTGATTTATTTATTTACTTTTTTAAATGAGGTTTTAAATGAATTTTCTTGTGTGGAGTAGCTGATTGTTGCAGTAAGAAAATTAAAACCTGTGTGCGTATGTGATAGCAAAACGGTTTGAGTAACAATAGAATAATGACCCATTAAGATTCAGGTTATTGCTTCATTTTTACCATGTTTATAGGGTTTTGGAAGAAGTCTTAACTGCCTTGCTGCATATACTTGGTTATTGTTCGAAGTCACTAAGCAAAACTTAACTTGTTTAAGCCTAGCTACAAAACAAAAAAATAAAACCTACCAATTCATTTCTGCATGTCAGTTTTCTTATGAGAGGAAATATGTAGCTTGTGAAATCATCTATGACATGATAAGGGTTCTGTTTATCTTGGCTGCTGGGACCATCTTAGTGGTGAAAGAAATGGTTTTTTCGTTTTCTGTTTCTTAGTCTCCAGATGTCTTTGGATGTCCGTCACGTGAAGCTTACAGTAATGGTGTTTATAGTGAAGTTTTCAGTACTCCATCCATCCAGCGATCAGTCTTGTTTGCATTCTGTGACCAGTTTCAATTTATTACCTGCTCATTTAGAAAATAAAACAAAAAATGCCTGCCATAGAGATACTTCCTTTTTTCTGTAATTGTGAACTTCTGGGGATTGTACATGATTTTTATGTTAAGCAAGAAAACTACCAGTCTTTAAGTCAAGAGTCAGGACTAGTTCTGGAGTTTTGTTCTGTTTTTAATTTAAGATAATTTGTCCTTTTAAATTGTGTGATGACAGTGGGTTATATTCAGATTCCTAGTTTACTAGTCCCAAAGATAATGGTGAAGGCTTTCGCATTAGATTTACTCACATAAAAATAATTTTTTTTGTCTGTCAGTTGCCTTCAAAACAGTCAGCTTTAGAGGTCGTAAAGATTACATACGTCTCTCCCACACACTCAGAAGCAGTGTAGGACTTCCTTGTACAAGCTTCTAGCCAGAGGTGCACGTTTTAATGTGAAGTAGCAGTATAGATTAAAATTTAGACATATGCTTCTTGTATGGTATGACGTGGACAGATGTGTCTACATCAGCAATCCCTGGTTGAAGATTTTCTGCACAATGAGGATGTTGTTGCTGTGCCTTATGTGTATCTCGAGTGATGAGATGATACGGGATTTTTTTTTTAATTTGCTTTCTCATTTTGAATAATTGGAATGTAATTTGCTGGGGTGAGTTTCCAGGCTTTTTCTCAGGGCCAGAAGGCGACTTAAAAATAAAGGAATTAATTTATATCCACATGTATCTTTGTAAAACAAAATGCCAAGTGACTCTGTAAAACAAAATGCCAAGACTTGCGATACAAGTGAGAGTCAACAGCCGTGTGTATTGTATAGGGTCCAAATACTTCATGCAGCTACTTCTGAGTTATTCATAGGCAGCCTGTTTGGGTTGTGGATTAACTGTGTTGCGTATGCAGAGCTAGTTAAGATCTGAGGCAGAATGTGAAGTTAAAGGAGCTCTACTGGTCCAGGCAGAGCATTTCAGCTCATTATGAAGGGATCCCTGCAGGCCTCCCTGTACCTTGGCCTTTCTGGAGGCGATGGTGCAGACAAGTACAAATGGCTCCTCGTGGAACTAGCCTTGACTAAACAGAGCTGATGCTAATAAGCTTGATCAAAATTGAACCTGATTCATCTAGAGATGGTTACACGCATGACAATTCAGTTCTTTCTGGAAACAGAGCACTACTCAGCTGAGGCACAGTCTGTCCCTGGATTGTGGACCAGCTAAGTTCTGGCAAATAAGCCTTATCTTCTCATCAGCATTGAGAATTGTCATGCCACAATACCCCAGTCTGGGTTTTTAAGTCCAGTACAGATTTTTGTGCATCTGTCACTTGGCTTCAGTTCAGAAGAGATCGGCTTTGTCTGAAATGCTTGCCCTGTGCTCCTTGTAACTTGGACTGTGTATTTTTCTTTCAATATCTGGGACAACCCAGTTTCCCATAACAGCAGAANTATCTTCTCCTCAGCATTGAGAATTGTCATGCCACAATACCCCAGTCTGGGTTTTTAAGTCCAGTACAGATTTTTGTGCATCTGTCACTTGGCTTCAGTTCAGAAGAGATCGGCTTTGTCTGAAATGCTTGCCCTGTGCTCCTTGTAACTTGGACTGTGTATTTTTCTTTCAATATCTGGGACAACCCAGTTTCCCATAACAGCAGAAGGAGGTGATTGTTTCTTGACTTAAGTAGGTATTTCAAAGAGCGGTAGAGAAATGAATTCTCCTCCTCTTGTGAGAAGAACACATCAGCTGCCTTTGACTTCAGCCCATTCATTCCTGTTAGGAATTGGTCTCTGAGTGACAAATTGCTTGATGAGGCTCATACAAAATGAGTTGTATTTAAAAGAAATGAAATTACTTTGATTTATATTAATGTTACTAGCATCTCCTTTTTCTGGTTAAATTTAGTCATCAGACTAAAAGTCACCGTTCGACCACAATTCTTGTCTAAGGAAGGATTTCAGTCCATCTTGTTTGTTCACTGGAATCTTTTCATTAAGCTTGTCAGGATGTTGATGATTCATCGGCTGTTGGTTTGAAGAATTTGCTTCTTGGTGCCATACACAAATGCTTAGGAAATTCTGAAGATGCTGTTCAGGTAAGTTGTTAAATGATAATTTGCACCATTAATCCTATTTTATAAGTTACTCTGTTAAAGAGTAAATACTGCAAAAGTGTTAAGCAAGCCATTAGTTTTCAGTGCTGTTGATCATACTGTTTTGTAAATTCCAACATAGTATGTGAGGTTCTTTTAAAATCTTCTGTTTAGCATGTCTTCATTATATTCTGTATTGTAAAAGTAATTGTCTATGTTGAATGAATGTGGCAGCTAAAGTGGCTTGTAGGAGCAAGAGTTAAGGGGAAGCTGGGAAGAAGAACGGAAAAGTTCTTGTCTTTGCTGGATTTCTTTTGTCCAACAAAGAAAATTCAATTTTTTTTTTTAAAATAACTTTGAGATTGACCTTTCAAAAGCATAAGTTTGCTGCTTCTCCTTCAGACTTAATAGACACTGAGAGGTTTGATTATTAGCACATACTAAAGTATAATTTTCCCACTGCTTCAGGCTTTGATCTGCAGACATAATTTTTTTTTCTTTCCCCTCCCCAAAATAGAATACAGTTCACATAAGCAATAAGGGAGCTGATGCTGACTTTAAATCTTTTTTTCTTTTTCTTTTTCTTTTTTTTTCCTGCTTCTCTCAATTATATCTTAACAATCCGGTTACTTCATCTCTGACATTAAAGTTTCATGTTAGATCTAGTGTTTTTTTTAATATGAAGTTGCAAAACTCTTGAAACAGTCAATATATTACTTGATAAAAATCCACACAAATAGTTGTGCCTTGATACAGCAGTGTCAGTGAAAACCTATGGGTCCTTTCTTAAAGAATCTCTACCATTGGAAATTTTTATTGTATTCTCATTTTCGCTTTGGACTAATTTCTAGTGCTTAAAGTTGAACGGTACTTCTGGATTTTTTTTTTTTTGAAGTATCAAACAGTCAGTTTTAATGTATTACTGGAATCTTTTTTTCTTCTATTTTTATAGTTCTTTCAGCGAGCTGCTAAAGATGAACTGTGCCGTCAAAACAACTTATACGTCCAGCCATATGCTTGCTACGAACTTGGCTGTCTTCTGCTAGACAATCCAGAGGTAATAGTGTAACCTATTTTTAAATTCTTAAAATTAGGGTGAGGAGTCAACATACCACTATACAAACAATGAAGCAAAGTTTATAGGTGCTAATGTATGTTAAGTTTTTAAAATTTGTTTTATACCCATTGTAAAGAAACTTAATACTTCGATTTTTTTTTTGCAAACCAATAAATGTAATGCGTTTTATGTAACAACATCTTAATTTTTCAATGTCAAGGGCTATAAGAAATTATTGAGGAGCTTACTTATCTGTTGACAACACTGCAATGACTTGCTTTGTTGTTACTGAGTTTTATTTTTACATGGAAAAACAGAGCTTGACACTCTCTCTGATTCTTTAGGGCACCTGTTACATTCCTGACCATTACTGGTGGTTTTCTCTAGTAGTAAAATGAACATGTCTGCAAACCTACAGCAAGCAGTAAAGGAAGAATTTTGATGAGTAAAGCACCGCAAAGGCTTCACTTTTCACCTCTCTGATCGTGCCATGATACCCATTTTTTTTCGTATGTGCCTTACAGAAACAGTATATATAAATACTGGAGTATGGCAGTACTTCTGTCACCCCTCAATATGCAAAGGCCTCTCTCCCCCTTCACTTGCCTTAGTGTTCCTACTGCTGGTGGCAGTAGAGGCCTGGCAAAAATGCCTTGGATAGGCTGGGGTTTGTCTGCCGTGTGGTGAGTGCCTAGGATCCTTTTCTTATGTATTTAATTTCCCATTGGATGTTGTTCAAGCTCAGAGGTTACCTGTAGTTATCCTCTCCAAATAGAATTTGGTGCCTTCCTAAAATAGCTCCATGTTTTTGGGATCAAACTTACATTTGGAACAATATAGTATTTGTCAAGAACCTTTTTACTTTGGGATTATTTATCCTCACTCTTAGGGCAATTATCTTCCAAATCTCGCCCATCAGTGCATCTTGGAAACCTAGCTGGACTGAGGGCATGTGTTACCATCGTATTGCAGGGGATGTATAAGTAAAGTGATTTCAGTCATTTAAATTGTCTTAAAGCTGTATGTATTGGCATTTTGGCTTTCACCCTGAGTAGTGAGGGTTTTGTTTTTCGGAATGAAGAGGAAAATAATCCACCTGGCTTCCAGACTGTCCAAATGGCTTGGTTGATGAAACATTAGATCATTCAGGTCTTTGCACATACCCTGCCTCCTAGGGAGCCCAGAGAATCTTAAACTAGGGCAAATTCTGCACCACTCTTGGTGCTGTTCCCCTCCTCAAACGTGTCACTGCTACTTGGAGTTTATGCCACTTTGTGTAGTACTTCCTGAGTCAGATTGCAAGTTAGGGAAGGTGGTTACAGGGTAATGACTGGAAGCCCCGCTTCATTGTATGTAGTGTATGAAGTAGTTGGGCGTGATAGTATCTCATAGTCTTAAGATTCTGTTTTTAGTTGTTTTTAATCTTCTCAGATTTAATCATCTGAGCTGAACCTTTGCCTTAAAGAGGGAAGGAAAGGAAAATCTTACAATAAAAATGATTATAATGACAAAGGACAAAATTAGAAAACGCTTTTAAGTGTGATTGTTCTTTTTTATAAACCCTGCTGCCTTACTTAGAACTGGACCTTGAAGCCTGGTAGGGAGGTTTGAGTCCAGTAATGTTCCTCCTGCTGCCTTTTTTTTCTGTGTTCATATTTAAATTTGATCATGTCAAGTGTCTCTCAAAAAAAAAAAAAAAGCCCCCAAAACCCCTAGCTGTGGTGGGTAGTGAAGTTATCTGAAGATTTTGAGAATGCAGGAGCAGTCCTGCCTGCCTCCCTGCTTTACATGCAGTATGTGCACACAGTAACCAAATGTGCCTCGTGCTGGATGTTTGAGGGCTGAACAAGCCACGGCTTGTAGCTGCGTTGAGACGCTATGGTAGTGCTTAGCATGTGAAGGACATGCAGGAAACTCCCTCTCGTGGCACTCAGACAATGAGGGGGTAAATGATACTTGACTTGAATAAAGTGGGGTGGGGCAGGGAAAAGAGCAAGCTAGAATTAGAGGCAAGTGGATGCTGTTTATAGAAAATTCCATTTACTAGCTGAGGTTAAGAGAAGGGAATAGTATTTTATAAATCACATTTACCTGAGAGGCTGAGTGTATTAAAGACCTGAGCAACAGACACAGATGTGAATATGTATTTTAGTGTAAAAAGCATGCTATTATTAAATTAAATTTGCTCTAAAATTACTCAGATACATGTTTGATTTACTATGGCATCTGAATAATCTTTGTTATTTTAAAATTAGTTTTAATCAAATTCTTTAAGATTTTAATATGGTTACGTGAAGAAGTTCACAAATTTTTTTGTGGATGTCTTAGACACTGAATGGGATTTAAGCAATATAAATTCATGTGTTAATATTCAGATATATTTGAATAAGAAAACTTAGTTTTTCTGTCTTTTATCAGGCAGTTGATTATTTGTAAGGCTTAAAATAAAAATGTACTCTATGATAAGAAGTAAAACATGAGCTTTTCAGTGGTAAATATTAATCTGCAAATACGTATGTTTTTCCTTAAGAGTTTGAAATCGAGATTTCTGAAACAACTTTTAATGCTTGAAATCCAGTAACTTGTTTTGTAAATAGATGGCTTCAACTTTGGTTAAGAAACAGAAGCTACTCAATCAATTAGTCATTTATCTGTAGCCGTTTGTTTCCCTGTGTGGTGGTGCAGCTCACCATCATCAGTAGCAACTTGTATTTAAAGCTGTAATTTCTCCTTTTGTGTAGAAGACTAGAAATACGTAATACTGCATTTCTTGGGTGCCTCATCAGTAATTCTGGTTTCCTAATTTGAGAGGGTTTTGTCTGCTCAGTACCTTGTTTCCAAGATAGAGATGCTGTTCCAGACTGAGCAGGCCAGATACTTAAGATATTTTCTGTAACATTTGCAGTGCTTTTTTAATGCAATGTTTGTCTTTTTGTAGACTGTGCCAAGAGGTAAAACCTTACTTCTCCAAGCCAAGGTAAAAACTAAGACACTTTCCAATTTATCTTTCTGAGATGAGGGCATTTGAGAGGTTGTGGTTTAGGGGGTTTGGGGCAGGGGGAGTGGATGTGAAGTGTCCGTGTCCCATACCTCTAATTTACAACACTGTCATGTAGATATACGTTAATGTATATGATACACATTTATGTGTGTTACGTAGATATGTATTTCTAGGTCAGTCATAGTACAGAGCCCATGTTAGTGACCTCTCTTGGAGTGTTAATACTTTGCCAAGTTTTGTCAAAGATTTGGCTACAGGAAGTTTGAAAATGACAACTCTCCGCTCCTTGTCTCTTCTAACTGGTTCCTGCCTTGGGCGTGTTGGGATTTTCTAGAGCTTTTGGACTTGCAGAACTTTCCATGTGCTGTTCAACTACATGGGATCCAAAATCCTTGTTGGAAATGGAAGCTTTCTGCTCTCTTCACCAGCTTGGAATTTCTGTAATAATTCTGTTGCTTTGAGTAACATGGGGATATTCAACATGCAATCTACAGTTCACCTCTTTTCTTTGGTCTCTTTTGTAACATGACTTCGTAAGCATTAGTAGTAAAATTATCTTCACATCATAAAGTGAAGGAGGCTAATAGTTATATGCCTTTTTTAATTTTTTTTTTTTTAGGAGGAATTTACTGGCTATGACTTTGAGAACAGATTGCACGTCCGCATACACGCAGCCTTAGCCTCTCTAAGGGAAGTAGTTCCACAGTGACGGACAGGAAATCTTGTTATCCTTTCCCACAGTTCTGCACTTTAAGACGAAGCAGAAGAAAAAGCTGTTGGGAAGACCAGCTTTTCTTCTGAAAGCCACTTGTGCCAGAGACACTTCCCTAGTATGGTCAGAGTTGGTATGGCTTAGTAAAACATTACAATTTTAACTAAAAGTAAATCAGCCAGGAAGAAGGTTAAGTGACCTTGTGTTTTTAACTCTTCAGTTTTAATTTTGTTTAAACCAAGCTGAACACAATTACTTGTAACTCTGCGGGTGAGCTTAAATAAGCACACGTGATTTACTTCAACAATATTGGCAGGTGTAATTTTACATTTTAAAATAGATCTAGATCTAAAATATGCCAAGAGTAGCATTTCTGTTTTGATTAGAATAATCCAATAAAGGTAATTGGTGTAAATGCTGAAGTTGGGAGTGGGCAGAACACTTTTTTTTTTTTTCTTCAAGCATTAGCCAACACACGGGAGGAAAAAAATCATTGGGCCACCAAAAGCAGGTCTTACTAAATTTAAGTGGCTTCTGTCAGTGACTTCATGATGACTAATGTGTGAATTTTAAACCTCGCATCCCCTTCCATTCTTTGTTCGTTCCCTCCCGACCCAGCTCATACTTGTGATATAAATTACGTCAATATTTAGGATCTCTGCTTCTGGTACGTTCAAGCCAAATACTTACTTACTTTGACATGCAGTTACAGTGTGGGCAGTTTTTATTTCTGCTCTTAATATTCTGAATATTATGTTAAAACACATAGGCCAGATATAGCAATTTTATGTATTTTTCAATCAAGCTGCTGAATCTTTATAGCAGTGACCTTTAAAGGTATTAAAAAACCCAACCAACCAAACGACAAAACCAAAAATCTACTTTGGTAGGTGTACCAATACCACTATCCTAAGTCTCTGTATGGTATTCCAAACCTGTGGTGTTAAGATACTGAAATACCTCGGAAAGCTTAAAACTTTCATCATGACCATATAATTTTTAATACTTGGCCATCTGTGTGCTCATCTGTGGCTTTTTTTACTTTTTGTGTGTAATATGTAGTATCTCCTTATGTTTTATATTCAGTAATATAATATTCTAGGAAGGTAAATTTTTTTTTTAAAGAAGCTTATTAATGGAAATCTGGCCAGAAAGTTAGGTGAATTATGGTACTTTGCAAAGCTAAGAAAACTGGCTGTCCTTGGAAGTAGTTATCCAAAAGCCTTATCCTTACTTTGGTCAGGTTGCCTTAAACAGTTCCTTAGCTTAAACCTTTTTTTTTCTTTTCTTATCTTTTTGTAGAATATGTTGCCAAAGTTTTAGACCTTGCCCACACCTAACCTTCATTGATTTGCTTTTGAGGTTACATCTAAAGCAAGACTGATACAGGGGAGAAAAGTAATACCCTATTCGTTAGGCCAAATGAAACAGCTGAGACACTTTTATTTCTCTCTAGAAATACACAGTTCCTGCTATGAAATGCATTCCTAGAGCAATCTAACACTTCTGTTGCAGTTCCTGAAGGAGAGACTCTTAACTCTTCAAAAAGCAGTTTATTTTTCTATGATCTAGGTGTGTTACAGATAGTACACTTGGTTTTTTATTCAAATTTAACAGTAATACTGAGTCACAAATGAGTGTTCAACTTTATTTGGTCAATTCAAGTAAGTATTGACTAGAAAACAATATATTGTATATGTAGTGACTACTTAGAATTCAAATCATGATTTTAAAAATGGGCTTTAATGTACTTGAAATCTTATTTTGTCCAATCTGCTTTTTAATGTTTTGCAACGAGAGACACAGTCCATTCTGGGTAAATAGCTAGAAACAGTGCATTTACTGACAAAATTCCTTTTAAATACACTGCTTAAATATAATGTGAGACTAGGCTGCTCAGGACACAAAGCACCTGCATGCTATTTGTGTTGGGACATCTAGGGGTCTACATGCTTGGAGGTAGTTAGCAAATTGTAGTAAATTTACTAAAAGGCCTGTTGTTCTCACCGGGCCAGGAGCAGATATGGAAAGACACTATATATTCAAATAACAGTTTAACTCTGTACAAATTGCAGCTTTTCTGTGGATTTAGCAAATCATCACTGAAATAGAACTGTTTCTGTATTATTTTCCCCCCCTTCATAGGAGAATCTCCTACATTGCAAATGTCAAAATTATTTTTTATGTTAGATTGTGCCTATGATGAGAAAAATTTCAGCTGTATTTTGTGTAAACTGATAAGTTTTTTATACTTTGAAACTCGGAGGCATGGTCTAATAGCAATAATGGAATATGCATCTTGCTAGTTAGTATGTTAAGACTATCTTTACTGGGTCAGGTATTTTTGTTGATGTTGATGCAGTTTTTATCTCAATATGACTCATTTCAAATAAATAACTAGAATTTTTAGATGTCACAGAGTGGCATATTTATTGTGATGTACTGTAAATGTTGTTAATTTACAGAACTTGCACTTTTATATTTCTGAGTAAAATTCAAAGAAACATGAATGTGAGTTTTGTTCCCTTGCTCCTCAAATTTGTCTTTAAATTGGTGGTCTCCTGAACAAGATGGTATCAAGTCTTGGGAAAACTTCTGGGATGTCAAGTGACTCTGTAACAACGTTTTCTAGTCAGCAATTACCTCAGCCTTTGTTCTTCCAGTATAATTATAGTCTCCTGGTTTAGAAAGTGAGTTACATGTGTCATGTTGAGATCAACCATAGAACCATGAATAAGGTTTAAGATGCATTTTTAAGACGTCAAATTTACTTGTTCTTCATTAAAGAAAAAGAACTGCACACATTGCATTTGTTGTATTCCTACACCTTTGAAAAATGTTTGAATTTACTCTAAAGCAAGCACTTTATTTTCTTCTTTCCCTGACTTTGAATGCTTGTTTCATATTCTAGTTATGCTTTCTTCTGAAATAAAATTCCCCAAATGTTGTATTGAATTGCTTTTCAATTTGCAGCAGTCTGGTGGTCTTTCCGACAACTGATCGTACTGGTGTTTAAAAATTGCTCTGTAACTGTGTGACCTTTGAACAGGAGCCAAGTGTTTAGGTTGGTGTAGGGCTAACGAGGGTACTAATTGAACCCATCAGTGGAGTGAAAGCAGGGGGGTAGCCTATAAATNATCGTACTCGTGTTTAAAAATTGCTCTGTAACTGTGTGACCTTTGAACAGGAGCCAAGTGTTTAGGTTGGTGTAGGGCTAACGAGGGTACTAATTGAACCCATCAGTGGAGTGAAAGCAGGGGGGTAGCCTATAAATGGCACTCAAACTCTCTTTACGGTCACCATTACGAAATACTAACAGTGGTAGCAATCACTTTCATGAAAAATTATGCGATCCCAAACAAGTATTATTAAAGCCAATGTTAAGAGGTGAATTTATACTTAGCTGACTTTTAAGGTAATTGGGCAGCCAGAGGCATCCGACCAGTGCACCTGTCCTTGGCTCAGCAGAGGCTCGGCGGGCAGCCTGCAACGCAAAGGGTAGACTCCGTTGCAGTTCAGGAGTAAGAAGTACAGGTATATTGACTCTGATCCTTCGTCCTGAAGGAACCGTACAACAAATTATTGTGTATAAATTAAGAGTTTAGAAAAAAGACAGGACAGGGAATTGTTTCTCTTCTAATTACAGTTTGAGTAGATGCTTATACAATATTGTCTTGCGTTCTCATGTTTTGAGGTGAGCTAGAAAATACTGCTTCAGAAACTGCTTTTATCTGGAAAAGTTGACTTAAAGAAGATAGAAATATACAGGCAGGTTCCAGTTCTGGTTCATTTTGACCAAAGAACAATTAAAATACGGCATTCTATACGGACATTCAGAAAGCATGAGAACCTGCTGTTTCTACGCTCAGTTAACTCTGTCTATATACAATACCCTTAATTTATGCCAAAGGAAATTCTTGTATGAAATTAGCCAGTGTACAAGATGCACTGGAAAAAAGATTAGAGTTCTTTTACAAAAGGCCTAACTTTGTCACAGTGTTGCAAATCTGTATTTTCCCAGCACTTCAAAACTGGTTCAAGTAAACAGTTAAAGAAGCATGCCATTGTTAGTAGATGGCAAAAAGTGATATTCCCACTCCCCACACCACCACCCTACTCCCCCACCTCTGTTTCTTATGAGACAGTAAGAAATTCAACTTGAGGCAGGCTTTCCCGTGTTAAATATGGAATTATTTCTGCTTTTGACCACTTTTTTTTATGCATGTTTGGACCCCAAAACTGCACCCAGCATAAGTTACCACAGTAGTGACGTGCGGAAAGCAGACTCCACAATCTGTAAGATTGTAAAGTAGGTATGTTTATTCGGCACCGGTCGGCACAGGGGTAGTCCCACCAAAGTCGTGCGCGCCCAGGGTAGTAGATTGGCTTCAATTTATACACGTTGTGCATACATAGTCATAAGATTTCCCAATGCGCCTATAGATATGCATGACCCGTCCCCGCTTGGTATTAAAATGAGTTCCAAGGGGTCATTTCCGTAGACCCCTCCCCACTGCGCTTGCACAGTACCTTCTTGTGGTGGTCGTCGGTGGTCGTGGGGATGAAGATAGACGACTCCTCTTCGTTACCGCTAGTAACCTTTTGTTCTTGCGCAGACTCAGTTCCCTTTGGCTTTTATCAAAACCGCAGGTTCGGGTTTTAGCTGGTCCTTAGGCTTTTCTAACGGGACCCTGCACTTAGACACTGCCCCGTTGTTCTGTTCCTAACGACTTTCTGTGCTGGTGAGGCGACTCCCTAGTCCTTATTGGGAAAGTTTGCACAATAGTTAACAAAGCGCTAAGCATCCCGTATCAGCTTGGTTCCCTGGTATGCACAGTGATCATTAAGTAACCCTGTATACATCAGAACTTCTTTAACCCCTTCTCTCAGTAGGTGCGTATTAGAGTTGCATGTTGCCTCCCTGCTGCTGCTCAGAATCTCTTTGCTTAATTAGCCAGGATTTTCGTGACCTATTTAGCCCCTGTTTTTTAAGCACCAGCCTGTTTCAGCCACGGGGGGGTCATGTTCAGTTGCCTTGCTGTTACCCCTAAATTTTCCATGGCTGCTTTTTCCAAAATGCTGTTTATCTGTTGATGGGACGTCTTCCAAGATGGTGTTCCAATCAAGTAATCTGCTAAACTCAGCAGGACTAGCTGTTGCTCCTTAGTGTTTTTCAGTCATTTTTTGGCAAGCTGTGCTTACCTATGGGAGATGCCCACAAGGGCTGCCAGATGAAGAGGTTAAGAGGGAAGGGGGGAAAAAAAAATCTCGTTTGAATTGCATATGTGAGAGGGGGAGGGAGGGAGAGAAAGGTGGTCAGACTGCACTGAGCAAAACCATTTACGTAACAAATGCCTCCCAGTCTTTCACTAAAAGCGGTAGGTTTACTGTATTGAAAAAAGGTGATTGTACTGCTGGGACATAGCTTCACCCCACCTGTAGCAAAGGCCCTGGGGAAGGGGAAGACAGAGTCAGAGATACATGCGTAAAGACACCTTAAATAAAAACAGTATTTTGTACCTTTGGTAGGAAAAGCAAGAAGGTTTTCGTGGAGATTTTTGTATCTGAATGCAAACCCCCACTTAGAATCTACTGGAGTCTCTGGCAGGCAGAAACCCAACAATGGTGCTTGTGGAAGCACTCAAGTCCTCTTCTCCTGCCTCTTTAGCTGAAACTTTGGAACTGATTGCAAGTTAAAAACAGAATAAAACTGAACACATTCCACACGCCCCTAACCACTGTGATTCATTAACCTGTAGTGATGAGTCGACGAGTGACCTGATCCTTTTTCTGGCAGAAAAATAAGGCTTATCTGGGACCTTGATTTGCTGAACTTCTGTCCAGTCTCTGTGTTCTAAGACTTTAGCATAGCCTGTAAGCTATTCCTTCTGCAGATGGGGCAAAGGGTGGTAGGACAAGGTAATTACCTTCCGTTGGGCAACCTGTGCTTAGGCTGACAGGTCTTCAGTTTGGGGCCGAAGGACAAAAGGTTTTAGTAGAGTGGCTGGTACATTGCATGCGATGGATTGATTCTGGATGGCTTGTGAAAATGTTCCAGCACAGTCAATTTGTTGCCAGACATACTTTTTTCCTACAGCTGCTCTTAAAGTTTCAGACACATGCACTTTTATGTTAGGGGCTGAAGCCCTGTGAAATATTTAAGGAGGTTTATGCTTCTGCTACCTCTGATAATAAATTTTTCTGTGGCTTATGACATCCATTCTTAAGCATTTTTGAAGCTTTTGCTGTGCAGAGCTTTGCAGACTTAGAATTTTGAAAGTTTTCAAAAGAAGCAAATTTACAAGTTATCTCCTGATCTGTATTCATTGAGGATGGTTTCAAAGTAACCACGCAACTGCCTTTGCACCCAGGTACGTTCAATACCTTTATGAAGTCCTGTTGCTTCCGCACGTTCTCCATGCAGAAATCTAGACTTCAGATTACTATCCTGACTCCAGAAATGACACGTTTTCTAGTCCTTGTATATTCTTGAAGTATATTATTCTTTCTATAGGAAGGCAGAATTTCGTAAGTCATAGCATATTCATGTTTAACTTTTTTAATATTAAGGTCTGTGTTGTCACTTTCCAGGACTGATGAGCTATTGTGAGAAGTTTTCTTAATGAGAAATTGCTTTCTAAGGATTCTTTTATGGAAGAAGAATTTTGTGGTGAGTTTACCATTAACATACTTTCTAGTGAACTAACTTGAAAGTGATATAATAGTCTGTTAATTTTGAATGTCCTGTTATGAATACGTTACTTGTGTTAAAGCAAGCTGTTGTAGGTAGTCTAAATGCTTTAGCAGCAGTGGCACTTGAATCTTAAACCTTCAGTGCTGCTGGAATTCCCCCCGGACTTTTGTAGAGATGCAGACATCCAAGATTGCAAGAGCAGGTAGGTAGAGGATAGTCTTCCAACTTTGATGAAGACTGATCTGTAGCATTGGTCACGGATACAAGTTTTCATCCTACAGCAGACTCCTGACCATGGCTTGCCCCCGTGATCTTCCTGCCTTCACGAGCCTCAGAAACACAGTGGTAACCTGAAAATACGGCACTGTGCAGGTACCCTTTTTGTGCATGTTTTATTGGAACAGAAAATGATCTTATGTGTGTCCACTGAAAACGTGTACTGGAAAGTAAATGCTATCCCTGGGGCTGTTGAGGTTTGTTTCAAGTTTTCCCTTTGCAATTGTAAGCTTCTGCAATATGAATGGAGCCGTCTTAAGGAATAATCTCATTCCTCTTTGGGCGTAGCTGCCGTGGCTGAAGAGGTCACTGTCGTCAGCCGTTTGCTTTGAGCTCCTGCAGAGGTCACCACAGAACACTGCTTCTCAGGTGCTATATCTTGCAGGCTTGCTGTGTCAGTTTAAATCCCTTGGGTGTTGTATGGCGCCTATCTTAAAAGGCCTGGCTGTGAACCGGGTGATGGCTCTGCGCACCCACCCGCTCTACCACAGCTGGCAGCTGTGGCTGCAGCCCTACTGCTTTCCACAAGTTGCAGACTTGGATAGAGTGAAGTCATCATAACCCAAGACTGAGCACAGTTACACTCCTCCTGTGCAGGGAAGAAACATCTCTGGTTCAGCTGTCTGCTGCTGGTGAGGAGAACTGGTGTTTCAGCAGGGGTTCTGCCTGTGCAGTGGGTTCAGTCAGTTACATGCTTGAAGGCAAGTCAGCGGCAGAAAGGAGGAATCACAGAATCACAGAATGGTAGGGGTTGGAAAGGACCTCTGAAGATCATCTAATCCAACCCCCTTGCTAAAGCAGGTGCCCCTAGAGCAGGTTGCACAGGAACGCGTCCAGGTGGGTTTTGAATATATCCAGAGAAGGAGACTCCACAGCCTCTCTGGGCAGCCCATGCCAGTGCTCTGTCACCCTCACGGTAAAGAAGTTCTTCCTCATGTTCAGGTGGAACTGCCTGTGCTCCAGTTTGTGCCTGTTGCCCCCTGTCCTGTTGCTGGGCACTGCTGAAAAGAGGCTGGTCCCGTCCTCTTGGCACCCGCCCTTTAGATATTTATAAGGATTGATGAGATCCCCTCTCAGTCTTCTCCAGGATGAACAGACCCAGGACTCTCAGCCTTTCCTCATAGGAGAGATGCCCCACTCCCCTAATTATCTTCCTAGGCATGTGCTGGACTCTCTCCAGTAGTTCCCTGTCTCTCTTGAACTGGGGAGCCCAGAACTGGACACAG